>KQ030814.1:0-15195 GCA_000956045.1 Hirsutella minnesotensis 3608
TCGATTGATCACGCCTCAAGAATCGATCGAATCGATCGATTTCGAACCTTGGTGATTTAGGGCCAGAAGTGGTGAGCGTGCCGCTGCGCCATCGTTACCGTGCGGAAGTCCAGACTCAGGCAAGGGTCACACAGTTGGGACCCTGCTACAATCGTGGGCGAAAGTCTGAGAACGCAGATCCTGTGGACAGGCTCTTCACTGCAGTGAGGGTATTCGGAACGATGTAAAATTGTATCTTCTCTAGGAAACAAGATATATGCGAACCCCATAGAAAAGGGTTCGTGTTCCGGATCAGCGTTATTCCAATCGCCGTGACCGCGCGTATCACGTGCGCACCGCCCGCACCTCACGATGCGTTGTGCGCGTTATGTGCGCTGCCCGCACAATTGAATCAACAGATCCCATAGTAAATTTGGTGTATTTTGCGGCTTCGCACTTTATCACGATATTACTCGATGAAAATACAACTAAAATGAAGTCTAATGAGTAAATCTAAAGTAAACTGCTCTCGATAGCATAGTTTCATTTTTCAAAATTTTTTGAGCCGTTAAGGTAGAAGGGCCCGAAAAAAAGATGCAAAGTCGATGACTTTTGGTGCGAAATGGCCTTCGTTCTCAGACTTTCGCCCTGCACTGTAGAAAACTGTCTAGTCTCATGCACGGCGAATCTACTTCCTCGGCCACCTACGTTCCCTTACAATACGTTTATCTCCGACTCAGGCTGCCAAGCCTTGCGATGCTGCTTACCCTTGTTCACAAAAAGGTATCAAGGTCAGAGTCCTTTGTTCGCCTACACGTCACAACCAAAAGCCCCCATAGTGAACAAGCTGATCAAGCTGAAGTATCAAAAACGGCCACAGCCCTTCCGGACCAGGCTGTACCGACGAGTTACTACCGAGCTGCCCAAGGCCTGCTTTGCTGCAGCGCAATTTGCATCTTACTATTCTCGCTAAGGTCTCCTCGAGCGAAGCTCTCTCTGCAATCCCGAAATGGATCAATTCGGATAACGAGCCGATCTTCGAGCGCCATAACGCTGCGAACCTTGAAACTCGCACCGTTGCCGCGGCCGGAATTTTTTAAGAAGGGTTCTATCGGTTGATTAAGGCAGCAGCTGAGGCTGTTGAGAAGCAGGTCCGATCTAGGAAGTAGGCTCGGCGGAGACCTGATAAGCTTGGCCGACCTATGCAGGGAGCTAATGCAAGTTTGAAGAGGTTGAAGAGGTTGGAGAGGTTAGGAGAGGTTGGAGAGGTTGGGGAGGCAAGAAGGTCTAATAAGAGGGTATAAGGAATTGACGGAATGGGGGTATAAGGAGGGGACGCCTTCCTAGGGAGATATAACAAGAATAACGATTTGCAATAGGAAGAGACTTATACGGCATTTTCTATCTATTCAAGCTAAGTGACTTCTCTACCCGTATAGTAACTCTCTTCGCGAGAGAGGCAGCAAGGGTGCCATACAACCGCCTTTTGGGCCGCATTCAAGGCAGCCACGCGGTAGCTAATAACGGAGGCAATCGCACTCTACTTGCGCCAGCAGAAGAGCAAGAGGTGCTCTGTTGGGCGCATCGCCGCATCACTCGGGGGTACCGCGTTCAGGTGCAAGCGTTGCGGCTGCACGCCAATGCTATTCTCAAGGCTAAGGGGCAAGGTGATCGTACTGTATCGACAGGTGCACGACGTCGTTCAAGCAGATTATCTCAGCGAGACGACCGAGAAAGATTCTATATTTTGTTTACCAATCGAAGAAAAAAAAAGGGTCTCCATCATGAGCTCGCCCGCCCGCGCTGTGAACCTGGTGGGGCCGCGCGGCCGCTTGCCGACGCCCGGGGGCCGTCGGATCATGAAACGAAAGCTTGAGGACACCACGAAAGAACCGAACAAAACCGGCCGATATGCAACGAGAACGAGAAACGACAACGAGTGAGGTAAATTGTGCTACCGAACCAGTGATTAGCAATGGCAACGACAACTACGACGAGGGAAGGACGATGCTCCACGTAGTCCTGGAGTTATTGGGCGAGTACCGGGTTGATTTCCAAGGGCTGAAGGAAGCGATCAAGGAGCAGAACGAGATTATCAGTAATCAGCAAGATATAATTCGAGATTTGAAGGAAGCAGCTGTGGAACAGCAAAATACCACCCGAGCCCTGAGTCAACAATTAGAAGACACCAAAAAGCAAATGGGCGATGAGTTGAAGCGAGTTCGTGCAGAGCTTGGCCAATCCGGCTGGCGTTGTCGAGCCGTGACCAAAGACAGGAAGAATCCAAACCGGATTAGGATCGCGTGCAGAGATGAAGCAGAACAACAAATGATGAAACGACTGGTGGGAGCCAAGTTGACACGAGGCGCCCGGATACTAAGGGATGAACTCTATCCCATTAAGGTGGACAACGTGAATCGCATAGGAGTGCTGGACGAAGAGGGTGGCATTCGTACCGGAGCTGCCGAGGTGTTTGGAAAGGAAAACGACACCCAGATAGCAAAGATAGTTTGGTTGAGCAAAAGAGACATTCCGAAGGCATACGGCTCGATGGCCGTTTATCTCACCAAGGCTTCAGATGCGAAAAGGCTGCTCGCAGAAGGTTTCTTCTATGCTGGAGGGGAGTCTGGTTACACCGGAGTGTTCGAACGTCGGCCTCGCCCAAATCAGTGTTATAAATGTCAGCAAATCGGCCACAAAGCTTTTCAATGCAGCAATACCCAGATCTGTGGTAAATGCGCCAGGGGAGGTCATCACCACAGCATATGCAACGAAACCATCTTCAAATGTGTGCTCTGTGAAGGGCCCCATCGGGGCCCTTAGTTTGAACTACATTAAACATAACGATAAAGCGCATGTACTAATTCTGGCAAGCTGCCACTCTTTTTTTAGTGCAGACCCCGTCCCGACCCTCTAAGGATGACCGCTAACATAAAGCCACTTACTGTAATCCACACACGCATAAAAGCCCTAGTGAAAGAGGCAGGTCACACACAGGGACTTGAGTCGGGTATAAATGCGGTAGAGGGACATCACCCTAATCGGTATACACGGGAATTGGCCCTGATTCAGGGCCCCTACGGGTCCCAGGGAGGTATCTATACATATAAATATCCCCCTCAATGTCGCACAGATAGATAGAATACATGCATCATCGTATGGACTCAATTGTGCTGCCCTTATCCTTCCGCCCGCGCTCTCAGCTTGCTGAGAGTATCAGTTAGGCTCCCAGTTCCATCCGTGGATCGCATACGTCTCCCGTAGAAAGTCAACACCGCGTGTAAATGCCTTGTCTTTGATTTCTCTCTTGACAATTGCATCCGGAACTGTATCGCCGTCAGCTGAAAAGGCCACGTCTCATGTACCTTAAGCGGAGACGAGTGGAAAGGTCTTACCTTCCAAGTACGCGTGGAAGCCCTCATCCTCAACCATTGTCTCGACTCTTGGCTTCTCCAACTTGCCATACCTCCTATCTTGCTCGTTGACCCGCTCCGCAAAGGCCATCTGCTCCGCGTAGAGAATATCAATCGCGGCAACGACAAGCAGGATGCGTTCCGGAAGCGTATCGGGCTTGGCTAACGTGGGACTGAGTCTCGGGTCGTTCATGTGCCTCACTCGAGCCGGTTTCGCGTAGGCGTCCATCAAGGGAAGCAGCATCGCCAGAGGATCAAATTTAGGCATCTTGGCAGGTCTCGGCTTCTCCCACGGACTCAGCCGCAGATCGATGGCTGCGCAGAAAGTGACAATACCCTTGAGGCCCATGGGCGATTGCGCCTGACAGTTGAGCTGCTGTGTCGAGGCCAGGGCCAGATTCCCGCCAGCCGAGGAGCCTCCCACCGTTATGAGCGTCGGGTCAGCACCCCATCTGAGCTCGGCGTGGTCCTGGATCCATTTGATCGTCTCGTCGACATCGTCAATGGCAACCGGGAAGGTGTGCTCCGGCGCGAAGCGGTACGTGATGCCCACGACCACTGCGCCTGTCTCCTTGGCCACGCGCTCATCAAACACGGCGTTGCTCTCGGCCAGGCCGCCGATGAAGCTTCCGCCGTGGATGTCGACGTGCAGCGGCCGGAGCCTGCGGCCTTTGCCCGTACCGGGAGACTTGAAGATTGCGGCGCGAACGGATTGCGTGGGAGTGATGGGGAGCTGCTCGACCGCAAAGGGCCGTGAGAAGAGGTACGGAATAGTTGCGACCGAATAGGTGATGAGAGAGATTGGCTGGAGAAGTAGAGTGCGCCAGCGGAGCCCCCACGGGATCTGGGCACTAAAGCAGGCGACTAGCAGTGGCCGGAACCAGATTCGGAGGGTTTGGAGGAGGTTAAGCGCCATTGCGATTACCGATATGTCAGTTCAGCCATCAAGATATTTCGGGCCAAGGAATCGCGGCCTGGCAAGTTGTTGAAGGATTTCTAGGAGGATTTGTATCAGGACTGTTTCGGGCGACCTTTGCCGCCCGCTGATCTCTCCAGCTGAGACAAGGACAGCGCACACCTGCATTAGTGCCCTTCCCGTCTTCGACAATGCAATGTATGTACATTTCCAGCCTTCCATTCGGCCTTTTCCCTGTAGCCTTTCGTTCCTCAAGGCTCTTTGCGCAACCCCTGTTGGGTTGCCTCTCCCGTTCTTTGCTTTTGTCCCCTTCTTTCTGCCCTGGTGGGAATCGGGAAAACTGCCCAAACTGGACGTTCACTGGACGTTCATTCGCGGCGGAACGGCCTGCGTCATTGGCCAGCGCCCTCGCCGGTGGCCCGTCCCGTATGCCCCACCAACGCCAATTTTTCCCCCTTCGCCTTTGCCCTCTTCCCGTTGGCTCGCTCCGTCACTCGGCCGTTTCTCGTTGGCCGCCCTCGCCCGCTTGTCTCAGCGCCTCCCGTTTCTCCGTCCTTCATTGGCGAATATTCCCTCTCACTAGCCTCATTCCGCCTGCCTTTGACCCTTTTTCGTTGCTAAGGGCCCCCGTCATTGGCGGGCCGATATCTGCTTCCCGCACCGGCCCCCTTCCAGTCCATCGGGCCCGATCAATGTTCGTCGCCCAGCCAGCTCAGCGCTTCCCCGACCGTCCAGTCCCTTAGGTCCTCGAGCCTGGCCTGCGCGGCGCTCATTTCCTCCGGAACCCGGTTGTCCACGAGATCCCTCGCCCGCGCCTTGGAGATTAGCATGATGCCGTCCAGCGTCGGGCATCGCGACAGCTGCACGTACAGACTGTACGGGTCGCACTGTGACGGTACCATCTGGCCCCCGACATTCACCGTTCTCGTGCCGCGCAACTCCAGCGCCACGCGCTTCAACGTCCCTCACTGCACCTTGTAGTCTGTGCACGCGAAAGCGGCGGCGCACGGCAAGCCCCTTCGGCTGACGTCGTTTTGCTGCCACGGCCGCTTGCGCTGGCATTGGATCCGGACGCTCATCGGCGTCAGAAGCACGGTGCCGGGCGGCATTCCGACAAAGTGGAAATCCTTCGTCGTCTCCGACTCCAGCATTAGCCCCGCCGGCGGCCCGAAGTGGACCGCCATGTCGGCCTAGACCCGATGGCCTGGATGGGCCTTGTCCTCGAATACATGTAGTCATCATGAGACACGGTCACCGTAGTGCTTGTGTGGGGATTCTCTCGGATGTAATGATGATGGGAGAACAAGAAGGCGTAACTCTACTGTAGGTGTCTCGGCTGACGACTCATGATTCTCTGCTGGAGTAAAACCCGTCCGACCGCCGCTTGCTTCGTCCATATTCTTTTAGGTATATCTCATTGCGTGACACTTGCGGCCGCATTACTTCGAAAAGCAGCGGCCAGTTCGTCTGCTCCAGACACTGCTTCTGCTCTGACCCTTGGTTCCGTTCCGAAGCCTCTCCGCATTCGCCTGACATTCCCTAGCATTTTGCAGGCGCGCCCAGGAGATCCAATGGGAAGCGGGCGATTCGCTTATTGGAAAACCGTGCATGGATTGCTTCCCGCTCCAATAACCGGGTCGGTCAACTCCAGTGAACATGGGTCTGCGCTTGATGTCATGCCCGGCGAAAGCAGTCCCGGAATCTTGTCCGAACATATGAAAGCTTCTTCAGACGACATGATATGGGTAGGAGTTGAGATTTTGTAGCGGATGGCTTTTGGCGTTTTGTACAAGTGAATCGTAGTGGTTGTGCCGTTGTCCCTCAATCCAAAAACGTGGGTCTCCGTCGCTGTGGATGGCCGGCACACTATATTACCGCTGTCGTCAAGTAGAAGAAGCTGAACTGGTCAAAGCACCCTTTGGGAGATTTGAGTGACCATTTTCGGTTGGTGCCGTGGCGGGCGATATTCCTGACCAGATAAATCCGCCAACCTTTGAGTCCAAGCCGCACCGATGACGCGCAAGGAATGCTGGCATCACGACGGGCAATTCGTTTCGGACTTCAATCTCAGCGACGGCAGCGACATCAGAGGGCTCATGAGGAGCTGCTCCGGCGGAAAGCGCTAAGGCGGCCATGCTGGTCATGATCTGTGCGATTCCTGACCTCCATGATGACCAGGATAGGAGCAATGTTCAAAAGGAAAGAGAGAAGCAGAAGCTTTGACCGGAAATAGGTGATTCCACACGGAGTGACTGCAGAAAAAAAGACAGTCTTTATTCACACGCACCCAAATCTCAATTCGCACGCACCCCCCCACATTCAGCCACAGCATAGCCACAAGAACTCCGACTTCGCCAACGATCCCGCAGACAGCATTCTTGCGACTTGTCAACGCCAGTTATGAAGCGAAGGAGATATATCCATTTAACTCCTGTGTTGGAGATGCTTGCCACAAATTCCAATCTAGCATTTCAGTAATCCTTCTATAATTGAGCCCTAATTGTACAATAGGATTTGGCAGGAAGTCCTATTGTAGGACGTCCTTCCACGGTTCCACCAGGCTCATGGTGTCACGCGCCTGGGACGTAGCCTGTAGGCCCTGCCCCAAGGGATTGAGACTCCGTAACAACACGGAGGGGAGTCCGTGGAAACACGGAGGAAGCTGGTGTATTAACAGAGGCCTCGCTCCCCAACCTAAGTTGGTGAGTGGCCAGAGATCAACAATTGCATCGATCGCCTCCGTTCTTCACTCTCTATTACAAGTTACAACGTGGCTGTGCGCCTAACACATGAGTACTTCCAGTACCTGAGGTTATATCCGTACAGTATTCTGAAAATTTGCAGATAGTGTTTTCAGTTCAGTTGAAACAAGAGTAACTGACAGTCTGGAAGTGGCTGGAATACACCAGCTTCACTAAGCACAACAGGCTCACAGCGCGACCTAGCAACATTCAATCACCATGGCTTCTCCAGCTCTGATTCCGGCGCTTCCTCCGACGCTTTCCGAACCAGGTGGAGAGCTACCAGTCGATTCAGCCGATGAGTTCAGCGAATCCGACGACTGCGACGATTTCCACGACAACGACGACTGGGATGGTCAGCCATGGGAGGTAGAGTTTCCATCGGACTCTCCCCTACTGACAACAAGCTATGAGTCTTTTGATCGACTCCTTGATGTCTTGAAAGCGTTCTGCATTCAGAATCGGATGGGCATCGTTACTATACGAAGTCAGAAGGATAAGGCGAAGAAGCGAACGATAAAATATGAACTTGCATGTGACAAGAGTCGGTATTTCAACCCAAAGGCATCCGTGGCCAAAATTCGCAATACGAATACAGCAAAGATAGCCGCCAACTGTCCATTCAAAGTCATCGTTCAATCCCTCCAGGCCAACAATTACGAGTGGTCCATGAGAATTGTGAGCTCTCTTCATCGAGACCACGGCCCAAAAAGGGAATGTCTCAAGGCTGCAGTGCAGACATTATATAGTCGGATTTGACAGCATCTGTACAAGAACGGGTTGAGCTCAAGGCTCAGGAAGAATTGCGCAGGACTCAAGCAACCTAAAATTCACATCATTTACGGTTTTCGAGGTAATGAGACGGTTCCAATCGCCAGTTCAAGGCTCCAGACATAGAACTCTGGTATCTAACTGGTTTGCACTTTTGCCGTGGAGACTTTCCGATCACAGAGGCTATTCTCTACCTTAGGAGCTGATTTCACCGAGTCCTTTTAGTGTTTCGCTTCTATTTGCCGGTATTAACAACATGAACCTTGCCACGAATCCTTTCGACAGGACAATTGTGGACGCAAAAGTAGCTGGCGCAGAGTTTGTCAGGAAACAAGTAGCTCATTGCACATCATCGTGGGCTCAACCGTTCGACTTGGATGATTGACATTGGCCTTGCTTGTGAAGATCGTGGGAAGAAGGGAAGCGGACACTCAAGCCAAGAGCCCGGCGAACATGGGAGCGCTGTTGTTCCAATCATAACCCCCGCCCTCGTACATCGGGACGTTGCAATAAAACGGAACCATGACCACTTGCGCTGTGCAGGCAGGTCGGCATACGAGCAGGTGTGACGCCACCGTGATTCAGGTCTGCGGCAATGACCGTGAAAGGGACAGCGAGATACCAGCGCAATGAGTTGCCTCGCTCTTCCGCCTTTTACACAACGCCCAAGACGTCCGAGGTAAGGGCGTTTTTGGCGCCCGCGTGGATGGCCATTCCGGCCTCGTCCGAGATCATGTCAAATTTGAGGCGACAGTGGCTAGCACCGGGCCCATGGTTGTTGAAGCGTGTGTCCGGCTTAGTGGCGAAGCCGACGTGATGCTTGTCACTGCCTGTCTGCGTTTTCTCGCCCATTGCCTGGACTCGAAGCGTCGTTTGGCTCGTCGAATGCTAGGATCAAGCCTCCATTGCGCAACGTCTCGAGGACGATTTCCGTAATCCCACGGCTGCCTGACTTGTAGACAAAGAGGCTTACGCAGTTACCCTTTGAATAATAACTTGCAAGGTAGAACGGCCTTCGAGCATGTCAAGATCCGCTCGCGCCAGCATCAGACGCTGGGAAGATGAACTCGATTTCTGCATCCATCCAGGTCTCTAATCATGGCCATCCCAGACCAATGAATTGATTGGTCAATAGCCGCAATGAAACTCATACCTTGCCTTTGAAGTGCTTCGGTACTTGCAGCAATCACGGGACCCCGTCACTCTCCTGGTCGGCCGTCAGCGGAGGCCCGCAGCCACCGTTGTGGAGTGCGACGGAGCGCCGACGCTCGCCCCACATGGCGGCGCATGGCCCCCGCCTACCGCGTAAGAGGGCAACGACTCGGAGCATCGATCGTCCGCCCCTCGGACTCTGCGCTCACGAGTTATTCGTCGACGCCATTGAAGAATCACTTGAACTAAGCGCTCGGCACTGCCATTGGTTCCCGAGTATCCTGCCACTCGACTTCACACGCGGAGCTGTCCGCGCCTCAGCCGCGCCTAACTTACCAGGGCAAGGCGATGAAACGGCTGCCTGTTGCCCGGACTTCAGCTCCCGACCCGCCCGCGGTAACCTTGTTTCCGGCGCAAGAATTGAACTCCCGCAGTCAAGTGTTTCGATTCTCTTCTTGCCGCAGCGAATTGGCATCATGGATATGCAGCTTGTTGCGGCCGGCATGCTGCCCCTGCCCGACGTCGACCATGAATCGCTTCCACAGTGGGAGGGCATCGACTGGGACGAAGCCAATGCCTCTGAGATTATCTCGCCGACGTCTGCGGACAAGACGACGCCGTCCAGCTCCGACTCCAAGAGCACGGCCGACGGCGGCTCGTCTTTGGATGCCGTGGTCCGGCGGCAGCCCGCCCATCGGCAGCGCCTGGAGCGTCGAGGCCACACCAAGAGCCGGCGTGGTTGCTACAATTGCAAGAGGCGGAGAATCAAGGTAGCCTTTCCATATACCCTCCCCCTTGCCCGAGTTCTTTACCTATACTTGATCACAGTCTGACATGGCATCCCGTTCCAGTGCCAGGAGACCCGTCCGGCGTGCGGCCATTGCGCCAAGACTGGCCTGACGTGCGAGTATCCCGCTCAGCCAACAATTACGCATCAGGTATTGCCCAAAGCCCTCTCCAGCTGCCTCTGTAGCCTCTCGAGTCTCCCTGGTCTGACTACCGCGATCAAAGCCCCACGACCAGATTCCCCTATTCACCATGCAGGATATGCGCTTCTTCCAGCACTTTCTCACCCAATGCTATCCGCACCACCCTCTGAGGCAGGAGGAAGTCTGGACACACGAGATACCCTGCATAGCGCATAATGCAAGTCTCTGCAATCCTCGGACGCCTACATCAGGCATTGTTCTGCTGACACTGGCCAGAACGAGTTCTTGATGCACTCCATCTTAGGGTTTGCCGCTTCCGGGCTCAGCCGGACAGAAGGAGACCGCAGCCTCGTGACGGCCGCAATGGCCCATCGCGTCAAGGCCATCAAGGCCATCAAGAAGCGACTGGCGGAAGCCTCCAAGGCTCACATGACGCACGAAGAGGCAAACGCGCTCGTCGCAACGTGCTTCGCGCTGACGTTTCAATCCATCAGCCTCGACGACGGCTTGGCGGAGTACATGACGTTCATCCGCGGCATCCTCATTGTCGGGATCCAGATGATGTGCAGGGGCATAGCGCCCGTCTTCAGCAGCATCTTTGAGGATCGGCAGATGGAGCTCGTGGCGCCACTGATGCGGGATCTGCCGCTGATACAAAGGTCCTGGGCAGAGGCCGCGGTTGAGGGCATCACGAAACTGCGACCGCTCTGCGTCGACGCGATAGAGGTCGAGTACCAGGAACAGCTCATTGGCATCGCGCAGAGGCTGCTCACAAATTCATTTGACGGCAAGTTGAATCGAGATCCCGCCCTTGGGATGACTTTTGTATGACTGACGGCGGATTCGACTTCCTGCAGCGTATAAAGCAAACTCACGAGAGTATGGCTGGTGGATGATGATGCCTCACGCATCTTTCCAGGAGCTCATCAACTTCGACAGGCAGACAATCGTCCTCCTGCACGCGCATTGGATATCCCTCGCCCTCATCATGGCGCCAATCAGTGAGTGCGAGTTTGACCTGAGGGAGAAGCATCCATCGCAGCCAGATAATAGCATGGATCCGGGTTTCATCCGCTGGCTCAAGCATCTCAACGCTCGGGTTGATGAGGAGCATCAGCGATACACACAGTGGCCACTGTGGGTGGACGCGCAGTTGGATCGAGACATTTCGTTTTTCGGGAAACGCAGGTGATTACAACGTTGGTAGCTGTCGGAATATGCAGATGTGGGACCCTGCAAAAGCGGAAATAAGCCTCGGCAGTCCATAAGGCCACAAGATCACATGCAAGGGCATAAAAGGAGACCGAGCTGTTAGCCGAAGCGAGGACATCACAATCTTTCATCAATCTTCAATCAATTACCCGTGCTCCGCCCCACTTTATTTGGAATTCGCAAAGCTCCCACCTCCTCAAGGTGGTGCTCACCACCGGTATAACCACACCACCGATATAACCAGAATTTCGACCCCTTGATCTAAAATCGCTTCAACCAGCGTTTCCCACGCGCAGAATCGCACACTTCCGCTCTCTCCAGTCTTTCCAATGCTCTCCATTTACGTGCCTCTTTTGCTGTTTCCTCAAAGCACCTCTTTCGAGCGTTTCGCGCCTTCTTCTCCGCATCATCGATCACCTTCCTCGCCTTCGCAACCTGGTCTTCCTCCCTCTGCTTCACCATTTGCCGCCCTTCCGATACCGACAACACCCCTCCTGATTGTAGTTGCACGTTCTTCATAGCCCTGCGCTGTTGTTGTGTTCGCTCCGCCATTCTAGTCCGGCCCAGGTCTCTTTTCGTTTGCACAAGCTCCGTGGCCAAAGACAGAGATCCACGGATGAATCGATTCACATTACGAGCAAAGCCGGGATCCAGACTCTCATCGTCTTCTATTCGATTTCCCAGCTCGCCCACCACCTTGTTGATCTGACGTAAAGTCAATGGCGTCTCGAAAGGCGAGGAGTAGGGCCCTGAATGGGGCGGGGGCGAGGGTGTTTTCTTCGCTTGTCGAGCTTCCAGAACACGAAGCACCACTTGTGGATCAGAGGGAAACACTCCTGTCTTTCGAAAAGCGGAACGGATTGTATCTTTCTTGAAAGCTTTCAATCGCACATCTTGAATGCAGGAGAGAAACTCAAGCTTTGTGATGTGAAAGAGGCCATCCCGAACCATGACGTCCAGAGCCTTGGCGTGATAGTGTTTGAGTGGCTGGAAAACCACAACGTCCAAAGGCTGAAGTATATGGGTAAGATTGGGTGGCATACCGAAGGGAATGATGCCCTTGTCGTCGCAATACTGAATGAATTGCCTGGTGTGATGAGAGCCGTGGCCGTCGAGGAGCAGCAGACGTCTCGAGCCTTTGGAGCTCTTCGCAGAGTGCTTGTCGAAATGCTGGAGCCATTCCAAGCTGATCGTATCGTTCGAGTAGCCGGTGGGAGTAGGCCGGATGACTGTGTCACGATGAAGCTCGGGAATCTGATACCATGAAGCCATGTGCACCTGCGCAGCGAGTATCAGGAACGCGGGGATGACTTCTCCATTCGCGGAGATGGCTTCAATGGCGGTCGCAGACTCCCTGTTCTCTGGAATACCAAAGTAATGCGCTCTAGCTCGCTTTGTCACAATCAGCTGGTCTTTACCGACCCCGATGCGAAAGCCGGTCTCGTCCATGTTCCAGATGTCCTCGGGGGGGATGCCATTCTCTTGAACGACTTGCTGCAAAGCCTGGAAGTACTGATGAACACGTGTCAGGTCCTCGGATTCTGCCTGAAGCCTCTTCTGACGTCTTTTAAGGTAGCCATGACGCTTGAGGAATCGGGAAGTCCAGTTTGGTCCCACGACAGGGGCGTCACCCCGGCCAAATCGCTCGCGAAGGATGCAATTTGCGGCGTCCGCGACGAACTCAGCGCGAACTGCAAGATTGATAGCATCTAGACGATCGATGTAGCGACACAATGCAGCCTCTTCAGGCCGCGATAGCTTCGTGTTGGTGGCCTTTTGGCCAGTTTTGGCGGAACGGCCCTGTAGACGATATCGCAATCTGCCACGTGGCACTCCAAATTCTCGCGCGACACTTGTCACCTTCGCACAGGGAAACCTCTCAATGTACTCCACGGCGCTCTTTACCTTTGCCTCCATTTGCTCAAAAGTATTTATCGCGGATGGGGTGACGGAGAAATATTTCAAGATCAAGGAATCAAAATTCTGGTTATATCGGTGGTGTGGTTATACCGGTGGTGAGCACCATCTTTAGATGGTGCGAGAATTCGAGACCCAAATAAAGTGGGACGTGGCACGGGTAGTCATTGCCGAGTGACTGACTGATACGACACGCACTTACTCGGCCCGGTTTATCCGGAACGCCCTTTGAGTGTGGAGAAGCCAACCCCTAGGTCACTTGTAGGGATCGTACCAGGTATCCCAATGAAATGCCGCGCGCAGAGAGCGGTACATCGGCGGCCAATACATGGGCGCCCGGGCGCGCCACTAAGAACCCCAGACTGTCAGTGGCAGAAAAGCCGTCGTACAGAGCCAGATCCACTACACTTCGTCTGGCACTCGCTCGTCAACAGCGTGACCAGCTTCCGGAAAATGTGGGAAAGCACTCAAAACGCATCGATAGGGCACTGCCAGGGAAGCACACCCGCACACTTTACGATTCTCTGACAAGGAAAGAAGCCGACATTCTCGTCCAGCTTCGCACCGGCATGTCGCGACTGAACGGGTATTTGTATGCGATAGGAGCCAAAGATTCAGATTTGTGTGATTGTGGCCAGGCAGCAGAAACAGTTGATCACTTTCTCTTTCGATGCACAAAGTGGATTGCGCAACGGTATGTCCTCTTCGAATGCGCAAGGTCCAAGATTGGGAACTTGTCGTTCTTCTTGGGAGGAAAGGCTGCATCGGATGGGGACAAATGGAAATCAAACATGCAGGCGGTTCGTGCGGCGATCAAATTTGCGATTGAGACGGAACGACTCGACAGAAACCAGCAACCATCAACAGACAACTGAGCCCTTAGATGCAACTACACTAACGTTAACACATCTCAGCTTCGGAACTGGCAGACCGCGCTTCAGCTGCTGCGAATAGGACGCTGAACACTTGGAGAATTCGGCCTTCAAGCAGGCCTGTCATGGGACCAATGATATCGAGGCTGACCAGCAAACGATAAGACGACAATCTGTGGGGCTTGGGGAGTCAATTGACAAACGTGCTGAACTGTACTTAAGACTGTGTAAAGGCCTTATAGGGACCTCCCTCCGGGCGAACAAGCACGCCATGCCGCTCCTCGACATGCTCGGAGTTGATTCTTGTCAGCGTTCGTTCTGTATTGCATTCGCATTTCTCTCCGGCGAATCAGAAGTAGACTATTTATGGACACTTCATCACCTCAAATCACTCTACCAGCACGAGCTTCCAACTGTGGTCTTGACTGACCGATGCCTCGCTGCGATAAATGCGACTGCAACCTTGTTTCCTGCCTCGAAAGCACTGCTTTGCCTCTGGCATGTCAACAAGGCAGTTTTGCAGTACTGCCAACCTGACTTTGTACAAAAGAGTAGCCAACCGAGCGGTGGAGCGGAAGATGCATGGAACGAATTCTACCGATTTTGGCACTCGATCGTGGATTCGCCAACCGAAGCGGTATATGAAGAGAGGTTGGCCAAATTTGAGCTTAAGTACGCCAAAAGCCAACCCCGGGCGGTTGGGTATATTAAACTATACTGGCTAGAGCCACATAAAGAGAGAATCGTTAAAGCATGGGTAGATAGGCACTTGCATTTTGGCAATGTGGCCACCTCGAGGTAGTTCGCCAGGGTTTGCACCATGATTCAAGACTAATGTTTGCTTTCTAGGGCCGAAGGAATTCACTCATTGATCAAATCATACATCAAGACATCCACATTCGACCTCTTTGACTCTTGGCAGGCTATGCGGCATGCGATCACCAACCAACTAAAGGAGCTGAATCATATGCGAGCGTCTCAGCAGATACGGACCCCTCTAGATGTCTCCGGAGAAATGTTCGAGGCCGTCCATGGTTGGGTGTCACACCAGGCTCTGCGCAAAGTGCAAGAGCAACGGCAGTTACTTTCGGCGCCTCTGAAGTCTCCTTGCAGTCAATCTTTCACCTCCTCATACGGATTACCATGCTCTCATACCTTGAAGAAACTCGAGGATGCAAAGCAGTGCCTTCTGCTCGAGCATTTTAATCCCCACTGGAACCTAAGACGGGGCGTTGATCGGCCACAGCCTATACTTGAACCACGTCGAGTCCCAAAGCAAGGTCCTCAGACAAC
>KQ030815.1:634-22849 GCA_000956045.1 Hirsutella minnesotensis 3608
GCTTCGCTGGTCTTCACGCCCAGACCTTCGGCCTGGTCGCACCCCTTCGGGGTAGATTTCGTAGTTCTGACACTCCCTGCGGGGCTTATCCTCAGATTGGATTGCTTCAAGTCGAAGCCTACGCATTGGGTCTATACCGTACTCTGACTGTTTGAGAGCATGTCGGCGTCAAAGTTTCATTACTGGGCATCATGTAAAGTGGTATCAAAGTATCACTAAAGCTATCTCCTGAACGCCCTCCCGCCTCTTTCGTCACGGTCATGTCTGTCAGAAAATCATTCCAAAACTCCAAGGTTCCAGTCGAAGTCAGCCAACTCCTTCTCCCAATCCACCTCTGTGTCCAGCAAACTGGGGTCGTTGATATCCACCATACTAAAGTCCAGCGGCATGCTAGAACACTGCATGTTGCCACCCAAGTCACAAGCAAAGTCGAAGTTCAGCGAACAATCGCCGTCCAAGGGGATACCGCACTCCGCCAGCGCAAGATCCACACTCAGCGTCGGGAACATGGCCAAAGGCTTGAATTCTAGAAAACGCAGGTCAGCCTCCGTTTGACGGGGCAAAACTCCTGTCAAGCCCAAGAAACAAGACAAATAAGACAAATACAAACCTTCTACTGGAAGGGTTAGGTCAACGCCCCCAAAGTCGTGCGGCGTCCAAAGCAAATCACCAGGACCAGTATCAACGGAACTAACCTCCAATGCTGATGTCGGTGGTGATAATGGTGGGGAGGGCTCCCTAGTTCCCAGCCGACCACGGCCCCCTCGGCCTTGATACTTTTTCAGTCGCTCACGCTCCCGAGCACGATGACTGTCCAGAGCCTCAAAGACTCTTTTCTCCGATCCTCCGTCCTGCTTCGGATTGTTCGCTCTCATCGCGTCGGCCCACTTCCGCAAAAATGCGCGGGGGGACTCCTTGGGTGCTGGCCATTTCGCGTCGCGAATCCTACCTCTCGCTCCCTTCCGGGCCCATTTATCCCTCCACAAGGCATTGGAAACCTTGACTCTCGTCGGCGTGCATATCAGCGCATCAACAACTCTTTGACCCTTCCGGTCGATCTCACCGGCCCAAAAGCCGGCCCTCACGGGTAGAACTCTCTTCACAACACCTAACACGTCGCGAAACGACTCATGCTCCGCGGGCTCGTAGCACAGCCAAAAGGCATTGCTCTGCGCATGTGCCGCCATCCCTACATGGCTGACATTTCGAGGAAGGCAGTTGAATGTGGGACATTTCCCCAGAAAAAAAGTGGGCGATCCCCGATCTCTTATATACTCCAGGGGTGGTCTCCAAAGACGGCCTCTCAGCCTCCTGCATGTAAGCGCCCACCAATGGGCTTCTCATCTGTCGATGCGGTGCTCCACACCTACTTGTCCCGCAGCCACTGTACTGTCTGTCGTGTGCCTACATGATTCTCTGTAGCCAATCCCTTTCGTTCCCCCGTCACTCCCAGTATACGTACCATGTCCCTGTCCTCTGGTCCGGGTCATCTATTTCCCAGCCCCTCCGTTGCACTCTGGGTGTTTATCCTCTGCTTCCCGTCCCCAGTCTGGTGCCTGGTTCCTGGTTCCGCCTTATAACCAAACATACTAGACTCGGAACCACTGCGTGGTCCTCGTCTCCCTCCCTGCGGTCGGGCAATAGGGCGGCCAATCCGCTCGTTCCTCTCGCGGACTATCTGTTGGAGTTGTTTTGGGGTCTCTACGATTTTATTTGGATTTGTTATTGGGGTGGTTCCACGAGTTGGTTCCGAGGGTGGTTCCGTGGCAGTTTGGGTGCGTAGGTATGGTGAGGGGTCGTGTGTGCCGTGGTGGTCTACGTGCGTGGTGTGTCTGGGGGCTACGTACCTCCCCCACTCCCTCACTCTCTTGCACTCTTTTCCACTCTACTCTACAGTCCTCACTCTTCATGGTCTCAAGGTCACAGTGTGTTCAGTCTGGTTTAGGCATCTTGGTTGACGCTCGACAAGGTCTCGCTGCCCTTCACGTCCACACCTTCGGCGTGTCCGCACCTCCTTCGGAGGTATTGTTCATAGTCATGACTCTCCCTCCGGGGGTGATCATTTATATTCGATAACTTCAAGTTGCCTGCATTTACAGTGTGTCTTCCTGGCGCTCTATGTACAGTTTCTTTGACAGCTTTACAATCACCGCCCCTGCCTTCTTCAGGTACACTCCCAGCTGTGGATCTCTCAAGACACTATTTTCCTCATTGCAAGTCCAAATGCACGGCTTGCCCCAAGGTATCGTCATCTCCGCTCGATACTTTCCCGTAACGGTGATGGACACTTGACACCCGGCCAGCTCCTGCTTGTAAGGGAAGTCCTGGAGCCTGATATCATTCAAAACGACGTGGGTCACATCACTCTGCAGTAGCTGATCCAGGTCCCAACGACCATCCATGACTGCAGGGCGGCCCCATGACCGGGCCCAATAAGATTTACCACAATATGGCGGTCCAACGATCACGAGCGCTCTAGGCCGTCCTCCGCCGCGGACGGGGAAGTTCCTCTCGCGCCACTGCTTCATCTTGACAGGCTCGCGCCAGGGGAGAACCTTGAAATCGGGCACGTACAATTGCGGGGGCGGCGGCTTCTTTGTCCTCAAAAGCGCCTGCACATTCATCTGGCTCCAAGCCCATTTCTTCGGGAAGTGTTCCCGGATCAGGGCCTCGGCCTCCTCCCGAGATTCTGTCTCGTTGATGCGCCTCACAATACTGTCCTGCTCCGCCGTTGTCGGTGCCTGTGTACCGATCCACTCACCGAAGACGTCGCCGTCCTTGGCAACGTAGGCCTGCACGTCCTGCAGAAACTTGGATGGAGATTCCCACGCCGGCTTCTTGCGAATGTAAATCGATTCAGTATCGACGACTCTCTGGCCATCCTTGATGATCCAGACGAAGAGCTTCTCTCGGGCCTTTCTAAAATGGATCTTCTTCGAAAACCTCAGGACCACATGGTAGTGTGGGGTGCCGTCCTGATGCACCTCCTTGCTGCCGAAGATCTCGACGGCCACCTTCTTCGTGGCGCTCACACGGGGCAGGCTATCCGCCAAAGATTCTTTCAAACACTTGAAAAACTCCTCCTTGTCGTCCATTTGACTGCGACTATACGTCACAAAAGCCATCTTGGCATTCAGCTTGAAGTGCTCATCCTCCTCGAGCACCCCCGGTGGTTCACAAGAACCTTGCTCTGCAGTCTCATACCCACTGTCGCTCCCAGGCGACATCACATCTCTCACATCATCCATGGTGGATACTGCCGAAGCGTAATAAACGAAAAGAAGAACTCTCTGCGTCCAAAAATACGGGCACCCCGACCCTTATACTCCAACGGAGTGACAACAAGCTCGGGTGGGTCCAGCCCACCCTCCTGTCTAGTGTAGCTGCATGAGCTGGTCTCTGCAGCATCCCCTTCTCTCCCCTGTCGTTCTCGGTTTACGTACCATTACTCCTCCTGCCTCTCGGATTAATCTACCCTCCATCCTCCGCTTCGCTCCGTCTTTACCTCAGGCTGGTTCCAGGTTCCTGGTGCCGCCCTATTACCAAACATACTAGACTCGGAACCACTGCGTGGTCCTCGTCTCCCTCCCTGCGGTCGGGCAATAGGGCGGCCAATCCGCTCGTTCCTCTCGCGGACTATCTGTTGGAGTTGAGTTGGGGATCGTGGGATTTTTTGTCGAATTGATATTGCTGTGGTTCCGTGGGTTGGTTCCGTGGGTTGGTTCCAGTCGAGTTTGGTGCAGGTGGAGAGGGGCAGTAGGTGGTGAGTGGGATGTGGTCTGCTGGGTTGTAGTGTATGTGGGAGGTAGTACGTACTCTCGGTCTCGTCACACTCCTCGACTCTTACAGTCTTTTACTCTGCAGTTTATTCTTCTACACTTTACAGTCTACACTCTACATGGATTCAATCTGTTGTTCTGGGTTGGTGTGACGCTCACTCTGTTCGCTGCCCTTCACAGCCAGACCTTCGGCCTGTCTGCACCCCTTCGGGGTATTCTTCGTAGTCATGGCCATCTTTTGGGGACTTCACTTGGGCCTTTGTTCAGTCCGAAGGACTTCTATTACGACGATAACTCGACGGTAATTCCTCCATTCTCATTGGCCACATGCGTCTCCACTCAACGCCGATTGGATGACAGTCTGCCTGGTGCACGGTCTGTGTTCGTTGGATCGGGCTGGGCCGTGGGTGTGGACTGGGCTGATGGCGAGCAATAACGCCACCAAATGAGTGTCTCACAGGCTGCCCCTGAGCATCGACTACATGTCGCTAGCTAGCCAGCTCCTCGAGATCTTCTCCATCTCTTCTCTGCAATGCGATCGAGTTGGTTTCCAGCACGCTTCTGGTTGAATAAGCCCCGTGCCCCTTACAGCCTGCCAACGACAAATGCCACCAACGCGCAGTTCTCCCTCTTCCTCATCCAACCGTACGTGCGATCCAACGCACTCATGGTTGACTCTATCAATTCAACAAATGTTTGCCAGAAATGCAACCTGGAGAAGCCGGCAGATCAATTTATTTCGAAGAAAAAGTCTTCCGTATTATGTGGAAGACCTACGGTTGACTGCCTCGACTGTAGGAACCGGCGAGCCTCACGCGCCTCGAAGCGTACCGCAGAACAAGCCGAGTTCTCCCCAATACGTCGAGAAGGATTGCCATTGATAGACTTGCAACTTCATACACCAATTATCTCACAAGAACCTACTCTACTGGGAACACCAATTGACACGCCAACACGAGCAGGCGCGCCGGCGCCGACTGCTCCCCGGCCAGGTCTCTCGATTGCTTCTCAAGAAGGCGTGCGGCTTGGAACGCCGATCGAATCTCCGGTATCGAGTGCTATTTGGCCGAGACCAGCCCGGGGAAGACCATCCCGCCCACCCGTGCCGCTGCAGCAGTCGGCTATCGAACGCCCGGTCGAACGTCGAGATTTCGCGCTTCCGGACCCTGACTGGATGGGTGATCTGGCCCATTGCCCGTTGTGTGATAGGGATAAGGAACTCCTGGAGAACTTCTGGACGGAGCTGGAAAACGACCGAATGGAACACTGCACTCGCTGTCAGGAGACATGGTTTGACATGGGCTTGAAGAATGGCATTTGCAAGCGTTGCATTGCCAGGGACAAGAACAAAAAGGAGGATGAGCCTTGGTTTTTTTCAGCCCAAAATCAGCTGGATTTTGGCTCAATCCCTGCGTTCCTCCCCCAATTGACGAAGGTAGAAGAGATGCTAATTGCTCCAGTTCATGTGTTCGTGAACGTCATGCAGGTTCGAGGGCAGCAATACAAATATCGTGGCCATATTGTGCACTTTCTCCGCGATGTTGGCAAAGTGTATCGACAACTTCCCCTTTTACCCCCCGATTTAGATGTCATCTTGCTACGTCCTCCGAATGCGCGTGAACACGCCCACCTTGACCGCCAATTTAGACGCCAGTTCCGCGTACGCCGTCGTTGTCTTCAGCAGTGGCTGGACTTCCTGTCTCATAACCACCCGGGCTACCGGGATATTACTGTCTGCCAGAAGCGGATGTCAGTGCTACCCGAAGATGGCGATGTACTTGATCAGGTTGCTACTGTGGAAGTCACCGATCCTCTGGCAGCTGATTTGGGTGACGTCGAGAATGACGACATTGAGCCAGATGAGGTTGACCAGTCTGCAGTGCCAGATCTACTACCAGAGGATACAGAGATGGAAGCGTTGCATTCGCACGTTCTTGGCGAAGAGCGCGATAAACCGCTTCCTGCACGACAATTGACACAACATCATCAGCTTGAAATGCCAGATATTCGGAGAACACCGATAAACGAATTCAACCAGTCACAGGCACTCCTGTCCCTAGCCTTTCCAACACTATTTCCTCTTGGTCAAGCTGATTTCATTGAGCCAAGGTTACGGCCTATCAAGTATGCGGACTACATACAGCACGCCCTTCGATGGCATGATGGCAGATTTGCCCGCCATCCCACTTTCCGGTTTGTGGCTTTCAACACGCTGATGCGAGCACAGGCACGAGCGAAAAGCAGCTACTTCGTCAAGCAACACCAACAAAGGCAGGGTCTAATAACGCGAGATGATCTACTAGAGGCTTTCCAGAACCCTGAATCTGCAGAAGCTCAGCAGTTGCTCAACTCGATCAACCGCCAGACAGCACAGCTGCGCGGGACACGGCCGTATTGGTACCGAAAGCGCCGAGAGCTCGAGTCTTATGCCTACAACCTTGGCTGCCCTGGTGCTTTCATTACATTCAGCCCGGCAGACTTGCACTGGAGGAGCCTCTATCAACATTTACCCCAGTTTCAAGACTGGCAGGAGGTGTCCGAGCAACAGCGAATGGGGATGTCTAGCAAACTTCTCAGGGACAACCCACATATTGCAGCCTGGCACTTCTACAGGCGGTTTGGCTTATTTAGAGATACCGTTCTCAAGCAGAAATTTAATGTCACTGATTTTTGGAACAGGTATGAGTGGCAGGGTCGTGGAAGTAGCCATTGCCACGGCCTATTCTGGATGGATGGTGCGCCCAGTGTGGACTTGGACTGGTTAGCCAACATTGATATCTCCCCCTGTACCAGCCTTCAAGCCGTCATTAATTACGCAGCCAAGTATTGCAGTAAGATGGAGAAGCAGACTGAGAGTTATGCGAGCCTGGGGCGGCAAATCTTGCCCTATGTCTCCCATCAGAACCCACTTCTTTCTTTTGCCTCGCGTCTAATGAACAAGCTGCTTGCTGAGAGGGACTTCTCGGGGCAAGAGATCTGCCATGTGTTGCTCAACTGCGAGCTCCAGGAGGGTACCCGTGTTGTAAGAGCCGTCGATTGCCGTCCCTACGAGCAACAGGGCCGGTCGCTTCGCCTCCAGGGTGATCATGACGACGACGCTGAGGTCGTTGGGATATATGAGAAGTACATTTCTCGCCCTTCTCTTCACGAAGAACTCACCTACCTTGACTTCCTAGCCAACTGGAATACAAGCAAGAGGGATGGGAGAAAATGGGCACGTTGGAGTCGTCAAGCTAAGCCTCGAGTGCTATACTACTTTCCGCGGTACAAGTCGAACCCGCAGCATCACCAATACGATGATTTCTGTCGGGTAAAGCTAATGCTTGCTCATCCACATCGCGATCCCAACGAACTACGCAAGGTCAACGGTGTCGAGTTTGTCTCGTACGCATCTGCCGCCGAATTCTGTTATGCGAACCACCAGCATCCTGACGATTACTATGGCACACCTAACGCTGAAGAACGTCGGCCGGATCCGGATGAGTTCGAGGAAGAATTTCACGAGCCTGAGCTTCTCGAGGAGGATTGGCTTGAGCTTGCCCGCCAGCTTCCCGACTGCCCACCAAGCCAAGAGATGGTAGATCTCCTTGGTAGACGGGATGTCGATATCCAATACGATTGGACACCCCACGTCGGCCGCTACGCTGATCCAGGAATCATTCAGGGCGATTATTGGCGCCAGCGCATTGCGCAGAATCCTCTCCATATGGATGTTGAAGACCTGCCTTTAGAGGCCCGCGATACGCTCAACCCAGAGCAGCGGATAGTATACGATACATTTGTTGGACACTTCCAATGCGGCAGCGAGGAGCAGATTCTACTCCATGTGGACGGTGGTGGCGGGACAGGCAAGTCCTATCTGATCAAAGTCCTGTCTTCGCATCTTCAGAGGCTCGCTGGTAACGGGCCCAGTCCAATATGGAGAGCTGCGCCCACGGGCGTTGCAAGCAACCAGATCATGGGGACAACATTACACTCCCTACTCCGGCTACCTGTGGATAGGGCTTTTACGGAGCTCTCCCCTGCAGATGCCAATGCTCTTCAGAAGAAGCTACGGGACGTTAGGTATCTTGTGATTGATGAGAAAAGTATGCTAGGCCTGCGTCAACTTTCGTGGATCGACAAACGCCTCCGCCAAGTCTATCCTGCCAGGGCAGCCGAATTCTTTGGCGGCATGAGTATCATCCTCGTTGGTGACTTCTTCCAGCTCCCGCCGATTGCGAACAAGCCCCTCTACTTTGATGGGCCGCTCAAAGACCTGCAAGAGGTCTCTGGCCAGACGACATATAGGGCGTTTAGCCACACTGTCCTCCTGAAAAAGGTCCAGCGGCAACAGGGCGATGACCAGGCCGGCTTTCGTCTTGCGCTTGAAGAATTGCGTGGTCTAAAGCTATCTATAGAGTCATGGAAACTCCTGAGCCAGCGTGTGCAGGCCAAGCTAAGCCAGCGCGAGGTAGATACGTTTGATGCTGCTCTTCGTATCTATAGCAAGAAAGCCCGTGTTAACGAGTACAACTATGAGCATCTCGTCCGTCTCAAGCGCCCAGCAATCCAAGTCATGGCGAAGAACATTGGTAACGGTGCTGACAAGGCAACGTCTGAACAAGCTGGCAACCTGGCCGGCCAGTTTCCTGTATGCATTGGTGCTCGTCTCATGCTAACGCAGAACATCTGGCATCCTACTGGCCTAGTTAATGGGGCCCAAGGGACAGTATATGACATCGGTTGGGCGCCTGGCGCTGATACGCACCGTGACCCGCCATGTGTCATTATGATGGTGATGGATAAGTATACCGGCCCATCATATCTAACCGCGGATGATGGGCGCAAGGTCGTACCCATACTGCCGGTGAAGCGAGACTTCTTTCTTGGGACGTCCGCCTGTACACGAACGCAGTTCCCACTTATGGCATCATATGCCATTACTGTTCACAAGTCACAGAGCATCACGGTGGATAAGATGGTGACCGATCTGTCTGAACGTGACTTCCAGACTGGGCTTAGCTATGTTGCAGTCTCAAGGGTCAAGACATTGGACGGCCTAATGATCGACACGCCTTTTGAACGGGCATCTCTCCACTATGAGAAGCTACCTGATGGCAAGTAGAGCTCCATCATATTATTCATGCTTCAGGCTCTAGAAGTCCTAACAAATTAGCAGGTTTTCTGATGAAAGCCCGCGACGAGAATCGGCGCAAGCAACAGCAACTTGGCCAACCACTATTCCAACCTCGTTTTTCTTCATGACGTCGCTATAGTGTACGGAGACGGCTAAAACAAGTCATGGTCATGCACACATTGCTCCGTGGTGCAGCAACGCACAGCCACTGCAGAGTTAGTAGTACGAAATATCACCGTGTTATTATCACGGCATAGAGACACATCCTTCGGACTGTATTACACCCTCCCCACCTCCGGTGAGGGTGTCAGCATATTTTACATGAATGAACGAGTTCAAGCATACAACCATTGTACCTACGTTCTCCCTTCGTCCCTGCAGGTCACCTTTTCTCCTCATTACATTCGACGACTCTGCACGTCTACAAGTCTGAGCCTGGTTACATATCAAAATACCCTTCAAGACGAGGTTCGTCATTATTGTTCTTGCCACGACGGTCAGGCGCTCCGAAACTGTTATCATCATCACCCCCAAAGGAGGGTCATTCCCCCGCGTCTACTGTACAACACAGCTGCCCCACAAGCACCATCTCACATCCATTGACAAGGGCCAAATATCCCATACTTGCACTTCCGCAACACGTCCGCCCTCGCATTCATCCAGCTGCCAAGGCAATCATGGGGGACCAGCTCAACCGTGGCTCCGCGGCCCACCTTGTCCAGAAACTCGAGAAACCGCCTGTCCCACAGACAGTCAAGAAACCTGCGAATCTCAAGGACGACAACATTGTCACTCCACAGTCCGTCCATGCCGCCGGGTGAATCAAGCATCAGCAGCATGCAGCAGTCCGCCTCGTCCCGGAAAGAGCAGTCGTCCAAGCATCGCTTCGCACCGTCGACCACCAACGGGGAACTACGGGGTTTCCATGCCCAACACTGCTTCGACCACCAGACGTGGGTACGCACCCGTAAACCGGCAGATAGTAGCTGCCAACACGCCATCATGCCGTCGTGCGAGGAAAAGGGTAAGAGGAGGACCGGGATACTCGGCACGGGTAGATTCAAATCTACCCCGTCTTGCTCGATGAAAGAAAGGCTAGGGTATTCCCCCCTCGGTGAAAGACAGTTGCGAAACTCACGTCCACAAACATGACAGGCACAAGCCACGCAATCCAACTCCGCGTACTCCGTCCGAGACACGACGCTCTCCTCTGACAGAGCAGAAGCAGGCACTAGGCCTTGACCCTCCAACGGAGTTGGATCATGACCATCCAGTCGCTCCACTTCAAGAGTCGTATATCCTCTCAGACCATCGCTTTCATCCCGTGCTTGGCGATGCAGCTTCCATCCCGAAGACACCGACATGCTTGTGTCGACAGCACCACTCTTTTCCGCAAAGCGTGAGTAAATAGGACAAAAGTCAGGCCCAGTCCTTCGTACACTGGTTATCCTCCTTAGCCTTCGGCTTTCCATGAACCTCCTGGGTTGAGATGATCAGGTTTCCCAACCATCCGACCTTTCAGATAGCGGGACCTCGCCCTTAAATGCTTCTCAGCCTTCTCTACGAGTCGTGGTGGGGCCCTCTGCATCCATGCTGCATCCCCCACACACACACCCATAGGCATGATTCTCTGCCTATATCCCCCTCCTTTCCCTCCGGCATCCGGGTTTACTACCACTCCGTTCCCCCCGGTCACTTTCGTCAATTCCAGCACGTGATTCTCCGTGCCTACCTTCCGTCGGCTTGTCCCCAGCTGGTGCCGGGTTCCTGGTGCCGCCCTATTACCAAACATACAGGATTCGGCGACGCTGCGCTTGCCTCATCCCCCTCCCTCCGGTCGGGAATAGGGCGGCCAATCCGCTCGATCCTCTCGCGGACTATCTTTTGGCAGTTTTTCTGGGATCGTGGGATTTTATTTGGATTTGCTATGGCTGTGGTTCCACGATTTGGTTCCGTGGGTTGGTGCCGTGGCAGTTTGGGTGGGAGTATGTGGATGATGAGGGGCAAGTGTACGTGGGAGTGGTCTACGTGCGTTGGAGGGGGGTACGTATTCATCGAGTCCCTGACACTCCTCTACTCTGCAACTTACTCTACAATCTACCATGTGCTCAATCTACTTTACGTGTCCTTCGTACAAACTACTCTTGCGTGGATTCAATGTGAATTACGCATCTTGGTTGACGCTCGCCACGGGCTCACTACTCTTCACGTCCAGACCTTCGGCCTGTCCGCACCCCCTTCGGGGGTAGGGCTTATAGTCCTGACCATCCCTCCGGGGGAAGCATTCAAGTTGGTAGCACTTGAAGGGTTTACTACGCTTGGGCCTCTACCTGTGCGCTCTCATGTATTCTCGTCTGTAGCCTGGGTTATGAGCACTTCAAGAATCATCCTGCCAGATGGGCCACTACAACTACTCCGCTGCATCGTTTCCACTTCAACAGTCTATATTATTCGGTCTCACATTTATTTCTACCTCAGCTCAAAGTGGTGATCGGCGCTTTGCCTCTTCCACATCAGAGAAGCAGGATTTATCTCGATATAAATCCAAAAAGAAAAGAAAAGAAAAAAACTAGATCTCGCCCTCTCGCCCTACCACCTTCATCTCATCAAGTAAGTCATACGGAAGTCTTCTGTCACCGAAAACGGTTTTATCATCCGTCTCACGTAGGCACTTCCACCAGACCCGTGCATCACTCTCCAACGCATCCCAACAGCATTGTAGCTCCCAAGCTCGGCTCTCACGAGGGTGGAAATCCGCATGCTCCCGCGAAGGCGTAAGGCGCGAAGTCCAAGTAAGAGAACCACCCGGCTTTATCTGCACCAGAATGTCGAAACCGCCCGTATGCGTCAACGCAGCACAATAGCGGAAATCCTTCTTCTCCAGGACCTTCCGCAGCTCATTGATCATGTCCGAGGGCATGACGATCGGCGATGCAGCCCATCGAAGAAAGTACCACCTGGCACATAATCGACGTTCCTTCAAGGGAACACACGAGCTATGACCGCAGCAGGATCTTCCGAAACATTCGAGCCCCGAGGTAGGCCTGGCCTCTTCGAGAGAGGGTGCTGGGGAGGAGTGCTCCGAGAGAGAAAGTGCCATGAGTGCACTCTCGTGCGACTTTGCTGAAGTCACAAGGGTCAGCGGCAATCTCCAAGCAACCAGTCGAGAAAGGCCTCAGGCCGTGAGCATTCACCATGTAGCTCGCTCCCGCGACGACTGAGTCACTCTAGCCCAGCACTCCGTTCTTCAAGTCGAGATAAAACTCACGTTCATTCGCAATCATCTGATTCTGGCCGTTTCAGCGTCAAACGCTGCCTGGCTGCCAGGAGCGGGGGACATTAACCTGTTCGGTTGCATGTGTCCAGGCCACGGGGTGACGCACTTGAAGCTACGTCTGCAGACGAAAAGTAAGAACCCAGGTCTGGGTTTGTCCAGGGCAAGAAAAGTTGGCCTCGCAACCTTTTCACTCCGTTGGGTGCCTCCGTCACGTGTCTCCATCCCGTCGTGACAAGTGGCTGTGGATCCCTCACACCCTCTCTTCTATACACATGCATGATTCTCTGCAGTGTGACAACCATCATTCACTCCGTTCTGATTGGTCTATGACCAATGCTCCTCCTCCTCCTCGGATCATTCTATCCATCCCGCCCTCCATGTTATTCCGGGGGTTTATCCGCAGTCGTTCCGTAACCATCGTGGTGCGTGGTTCCTGGTGCCGCCCTATTACCAAACATACTAGACTCGGAACCACTGCGTGGTCCTCGTCTCCCTCGCTCTGCTCGGGTATAAGGGGGAACGAATCCGCTCGCCCGCTCGCGGACTATCTGTTGGAAGTGTTTTGGTAGCCGGGGCATTTTTGGTCGATTTGATATTCACGGATTTGTTTGAGTTGGTTCCGAGGGTGGTTCCGTGGCAGTTTGGGTGGTGAGTGGAGGGGCAGTAGGTGGTAGGTGGGAGTGAGCGAGTGGTGTTGTACGTGGGCTGTGTAGGGTCGGTACGTACTGTTCACTCACTCCTTGCTCTTACGGTCTACTGCTCTACTGTACGTTGTTGTCGGTCCCTTGCTCGCTGTTGCTCGCCCGGTTCATCCAACAGATCTCTTTGTGGCTATCGCTCCCTCTGGTCGCTCTTCGCCCTGGCCCTACGCTTTCGCTACGGGAGTGCACCCTGCGGGTAGCGAACATAGTCATGGCCATCCCTGCGGGGCTCAGTAGCCGTCTCTATAGCATCTACATCTTGTAAACGTACAAAGCTCACCCTGTCTATATTCATTTGTATCTACAATCATTGTGCACATGTTTCGTGACCAGGTCACACTGGTCGTGTCAAGCATACAAAGCTATGGTTCATTGAAGTCACTACCTATCCATTGCTTTCACTCCACATGGTCTTGAAGGAATATGCCTAACCGAAACAAAAGAAAGTCTCGCCAGCTACATGGCGGAGAGCTCTGAAGCAACATCCTTGTCGGAAGATCCCACAAAGGCAGTAAAGATAAGGCGGGACTGTAACGGGTCAACCACATCGTATGTGCACGACGACAGAATATCTTGTCTCGCCTCAACCCAAGCGGTAATAAGCTGCTCCGGCACCATTTCACATGAAATATCAGCGCTCACGCACTTCCGCAAGGCCTCCAACGATGAATCCGACCGACAACCAAGAAGTCGACGCAACTCGAGTGCCAATGCACTTGCCGGCCACCTTCCCTCAAGACCTTCGGAATGCTCCAAAAGCAGGGCCATACAACAGTCCCCCTCACCCCAGGCGACTCTATTCAACGAATCCCAGTTCACATCGTTCACGTGGCCTGCATCGTCACCGATACTATTCGCCTCCAGACGACCCGCTTGACACTGCCAGGACCACCAAACGTGGGTGCATGACTTGATTGTTCCCGACAAAAGGAACCAACCCTCCATCATGGCATCCAGTGACGAAAAAGAGAGTAGAAACACCGGTGCACTTGGCTCGCGCAAATTCAGCTCACCTCCAGTTGGCTCAAGGAGAAGCAGCTCCGGAAACTCCCTTCTCGGTCCGATGCAGAGGCGGAACCTCCTGCCACAAAGATCACAACCACAGGCATCCTCCTCGTCGGGGCGCACATGCTTGATCGCGCCCTCATCCATCACTGGGCCGGGAGATAACCCCTTCATCGACTCCCTCTGCAAATGATGGCAAGTCTCCATGACAAAACTCCAATGCGTGCTACTCCGCACTTATCAACGCCAATCGTGGATTTACAGCCTTTCCAAGTCTTGCGCAGAAGCTGTTCCTTGGTCTCGATCAATCTCACCATATTCCACTGCCTGGACAGAGCCAAGCTAGAGCATTCCGGTCGCAACTCGTCTCCTCGTCGACAGTTCGTTGAACAACACTCAATTCATGAATGAGTGAGAGTAAAGCCCGCACCTTCTCCAGTTGCTTGAAGCGGGCGAGGTCTCCCTCTTATACCCACCGGGTCTGGGGTGGTCTCCACCCCTACTTGTCTGTAACGTCTCCCCCTCACTGCGTTCGGGTTATAAGGGGGAAGGAATCCGCTCCTCTCGTCGCGGACTATCTGATGGAGTTGAGTTGGTAGCCAGGGGATTTTATTTGGATTTACTATTCTTGTTTAAGTAAAATCTGGTTCCGCTCATGGTGCCGTGGCAGAGTGGGTGGTGGCAGTCTACGTGTGGTGAGTGTGAGTGGGAGGTACGTATCTCATTCGGTTTTACAGTCTCACTCTTTTTTTACTTTCACAGTCTTTAGTCTACAGTCTACTCCGTCTGTCCTTCTGTTGCATGTGATTCCCTCGCTCGTGTGACTCGCTTGGTCAGTCTTACTTGACTGTTCATCCATTCCGTCTCTTGTAAACGCAGTGACGCTCACTCTGTTCGCTGCCCTTCACAGCCAGACCTTCGGCCTGTCTGCACCCCTTCGGGGTAGGGTTCATAGTCTTGACCATCTTTGGGGTTGCTCTGCTTGAGGGTATACCCTTTTATCAAGTGTCTGGTCTAGTCTAATGGCCCGAGGGCCGTGCACAGCGCGGTCACAAGTCATCGAAACGAATCCAGGAGAGTACGACATATGTATGACCTGTCGGACTACCTCCCGAAAGGTTCCATTTCCTCATACACATTCAACGCTCGTCGGTCGACAACTAAACTAATCGTGACGTACTACTCTGCCCGTGCCGACAAAAGCAGCATAACCCCCATCTTTGAATTTCCAATCACTCGTTCTCGTCTACGCACGGTGTCCTACAAGGGAAGCCCACTCCAGCATAGAGTCCCTTGTCATCGCATGACCTCAAAACTTCCTCCCGGTCGCTCAGCCACTGTGCCATCCCGAGCGAAGGAATAAGCTCTATCGTTACCCGATCTGCCGTTGACCAATACGTCGTATGAGTTTTCGACTTCCGGCACCAGCCCACGTAATGCTCCACAGCCAAGAAAACCTCTCGATAAGTCATTGGTCCTATCAGAGGGGAGAGTCGACTGAAGAGAAAAGCTAGTGAACAGTCGTCCCGGTCCACTGCCGTCCCGGTTTGGAACGGAAGCCGAGAATGACGTGGACCATAGATCTTGGCATCGATTGCTAAAGATGTTTTTGTGTCCTCCAGGAAACGGTGCATGGCGTGCGCATTGGAGAAGCGCAGGTAAAGCAAGACAATATAATGGGTGTCCGCCCGCGCACACAGTTTATCATTTGACCAAAACCTCGTCACATCAAACACCGTCTTGTCGCCCGACTCCAAAGCACGATTACGCAGAAACTCGTAAAGACCTTCCCTGGAGGCGCCTGCGGAGAATGCATTGGTTGTGAATAGTCGTGATGCGACATTGTCAAATCCTGGGATGAATGCCATGGCCACACAATGTGGACCCTAGTCAGTGCCGTTCGGAGTCAGAACCTTCCAAATCCCGTGTCCCACAGGAGAAGACTCAATGTCAGAGTTTCCACCAACTCAACTGGCTTGGCTCGCTCTGCTCGCTCGAGGCCCACGTCAACGTGTACAAGCAAGACATACAAAATGTCAAAGACGCTGAACGATACCGCCCATGGCAGAACGGTGGCAGTTCAACAGCGGACTCTCGTCGGATGCCGATCGAAATGATTCCTTTAGAACATGTCTCTCAGAGAAATGTAAAAATACAAGTCTACGTTTGTCCCGGCCAAACGAAATCCCTCTTATGCTTCTCAGCCCGTGCCTCCGTCACGTGTATGCATTCGGTGTTCCCCACCTCTGCTTGTTGACCTGCATGGTTCCCTGCAGCATCCCCTTCGTTCCCCCGTCTCTCTCGGTTTAGGACCATCATTCTTCCGCCCTCTCCAGATGATGTATCTCCCATCCCCTCCACTTCGCTCCGGGTGTTTATCCTCTGGGGGTCGTCACGTGGCGGTGCCTGGTTCCTGGTTCCCCCTTATAACCAAACATACTAGACTCGGAACCACTGCGTGGTCCTCGTCTCCCTCCCTGCGGTCGGGATATAGGCGGCCAATCCACTCCGTCCCGTCGTGGACTATCTTTTGGCAGTTTTTTGGTAGCCGGGGGATTTTTTGTGGATTTGTTATTTCAGTTTCTGTGGATTGTGGTTCCGAGGGTGGTTCCGTGGCAGTCTGGGTGGTGCGTGAGGGGCTGTGTGGTCTGTGGTGGCGAGTGAGTGTGGTCTGTGGTCTACGTGTGCAGTGTATGTGGTTGGTAGTACGTACTCTCCCACTCTTCCACACTCTTCATACTCTACAGTCTACAATCTACTCTTCTTCACTTTACAGTCTACACTCTCTAGATGGATTCAATCTGTGTCCTGAGTCTTGGTTGACGCTCACTCTGTTCGCTGCCCTTCGCGCCTCGACCTCCGGCCTCGTCGCACCTCCTTCGGAGGTATTGTTCGTAGTCTAAGCCATCTTTTTGGGTTACTCTATTGGGACATCTACAAATACCGTCACTACATCGTCACGCGCAGAATAAGATCACAACACAGCTCGTAGCTCATGACTATAACCGCGCAATCGTCATTAACATCAATCATCCTCACGCAAATACCGGTCTACGTAGTCGACTTGGACCTTTGCCGCTGCCACTGCCAGTAGCCAGGATCGAAAACGCTACCACGAGCGTTCATGGATGCCTTCATGGATGGGAATCGCCCCGAAAACTTCACCTCATCCGGCTTCGCCTCCCTTCTACCACCATCTATCCTTTCACTTTTGTTCAGTCAGCTCCTCCAGCGTTCAAGACGGACAAACAGTACTGATACAAGAAAGCGGACATCGTAGGCAGGACTTACTTTGGCGTCACCGCGCCCCTCTTCTTCTCCGGTAACAGCCGCCCGCCTGAAGGGTCGAACAAAAGACTCCAACAAAGCGAATCGTCAACGCTTCGGCCACCTCCGGCAATCTCCTCGCCAACTTCATCATCTTCACACACGGCTCTCCAGCCGCGGTACTTGTCTTCCACCAAGGACCTCGTTCTCTCAGAGAACTGTTTCGGTACCCATGATCGTCTCTCGACCAGCGTCAAATGGGGGAAAAGAGACACCATCTTACCAGCTCCGGTGAGGTACGTGCCCGCCATACTTCCGTAGACACGGCTGAGGGCCGTCTGAACGACAGGCCTCGGTAACTCAATCAAGTGTACCGTCCGCTGCTTGAAAGAACCCTGCACCAGGCAGGTGCGTTTCTCGCGTGGAATAGATGCCCACTCACCCAGGTTGTGACGACAAGCCGTCTCGCACACGGCGTAGCCTGCACGCTGCAACGCGCGCTGCAAAGTTGTCCTCGCCTCAGGCGTGTGGCAGAGCACATCAAGCACCAGGGTTCGAGACTGTCGCTCTCGCTCCTCTCTCCATCGACCCGTCATGAATATGACAATCTGCACTCCCGTGGCAATGGCCCTCGTCTTACGCAACGTGCTCAGAAATGACCTCAAGTCGAGGCGAAAGGCATCGAAAAAATCTCCAAGGTCTGCTCCTCCGGACACAAAAGACTGCCTCAGCTGCATGGCTCTGCTTGACCCATGGAGAAAAATAGAATCACAAAGTGAATTAGAAAGGAAGGGGGCCAACCCACCTTCTTATACTCTCGTACACGACAGACAAGACAGGGGTCCACACCCTCCTGCCGGGATGCCACGTGGGAAAGACCCACTCAAAGGCGCCACACGCCTAGGCTGACCAGCGACCTCCTCGCTGCTCGACCCGAACCTTCCATGCATGAGTTGAGCTCTGCATGTGTCCAGCATTGTCGCTCCCCTCCAATCAGCTGTTAGCACCATTGTCCTTCTCTCCGTTTCGGACAATCTATCTCCCTTCCTCCATTTCATTCCGTCGTTTATCCGCCGCGTCCGAACCAGATGGTGCCTGGTTCCCGGTGCCGCCTATATACCAAACATAGGAGAGGGAGTCGGCCCCAGCCTACGGCTGTTTCCTCCTCATAAGGGTCCCGCAATCCGCTCGCCCACTCGCGGACTATCTTGTGTCTACACGCCTCGCTCCGCTCGGGTAGCCAGGTGAATGTATCTACATACTCTTCCCATCGTGTTGTTCCCTCGATCGCTACGCTCTCTCGGTCAAAAGCCCTTGACTCTCGTGGCTATCGGTCGCTACGCTCCCTCTTCGCACAGCCCTTCGCTCCGCTACGGGGTGCACCCTGCCGGTGGCTGATCGTAGTTGTGGCCATCCCTGCGGGGCGTAGTAGCCGTCTCTATAGTATCTACACCTTGTAAACGTCGTGTGGCCTTTACTTCACTTTGTGTCTCCGGTTGGTAGCCCTTGGAATTTTCACTCTACACTCTTGTGTATTACATCTGTAGCCAGGGATTGTCGTGGTCAAGGTTGAGATGTAGGCAAAGACAGTATCTCATAGTCATATAGGCATACCCTCTGCCCATCATTTCCCGTTGGTAGAGTCTACAAGATCACATTCTTCATTGGAGTCCTATTCTACGTTGACTGTCAAGTGGCACCTGCAAGTGTGGCTGGGTGAAGCCATCACCAGGCCTGTTTTAGGCAAGTGGGGAGTCTGCAGTGGGTGGTATCGCGGGGGGTGGTCTACACCTCTCCCTTCCACTCCTTTCCCAGTCGAGTCTTGTCAGATCTCTACAGAGACGGGCCAAAAAAACATACAGCAGCCGGTGTTCGCTGGTCGTCACCGACCCAACTACTAATCTGCCCCTTGCCAGTTTGACTAACGGAGAGCGGACGGGATACGGTGTCAGATGAGCGAACCTGCCCGACCTTCCCCCGACCTTCCGCCGAGGTCCGCCCGTCCGGTCCGTCCGGCCCACTTCTCTCGTATCCTAGCCCCACCTTTCGGCCCCTCCCCGTTCGCCGTCCGTGTCCGTTTAGGGCCTCCGTTTTCCCCCCCCCTCCCTTTCCCGGCTACCGTTTCGACCGACCCTCCGATATCGACGCGCCGACTTGGCCTTCTTGTTCTCGGACGACACCCCCTACCATGTCCCTTGAGCTGCGCTCGTAGCCGCCGGGTGAATCCTTGGGGGCTTGGATGTGGCCTTTTGCCCCCGTCCTTTCTCCCCCTTCCTGCGGGCGGGGCGGCCGTCGACGAAATGCCTTGCTTTGCAGATGCTGCCTCCCCTGACAGACAGGTGTTGCCGGCCACCTTCCCGCGGGTCTGCAGCACTTTCTCCCTTTTTCATCCTCTCCTCGCACCAGCGTCCTTAGCTGGTCTATCCTTCTTCCCATTTCGCTCGAAGGGGGTAAGCAGTCTGCTACGGAAACCTTGCAGGCAAAGAGCTTTGAACTTGGTTTCAATCACATCTTGCCTGTCATTTCACTCTTGTGCCATTGCTCCGGGGCCTTCATCCGGGATTCCTGAGTCCCTCCTTTCGTGTACCCCTGCTCCTCCGCTCCAGCCTTCATTGTAATCGTGCACGCGCACACGGATACACCTGGCCCTGTTGAGCCCTGACTGAAAGCACTTCCGCCCCGACTTGGATTCCTGCCATACCCGCCCCTCGGTACTTAGCTCTTTGTTCATCGTTTTCCCCCCCTCTCTCGATCTTCCAGCATGAATCTTGGTGAGCTCCTTGGAGATCAATGTGACAAGTCGAAAGCGGCGCCAGAGCCTTCGGTCTTCCGCCGACCTCGCCTACGCGCCTTCGACCCAAAGGCTGCTTTGGCCACCTTGCAGCAATATCGGGAGAACCCAATTGAAGAAGCGTCTTACATCGATCCCGAAACCCAGAAGCGACGCGACAGGCTTTGGCGAAACTGGGAGGAGTGTGTTTTGCCCCGATTTGCTGCCTTCCTTCGCCATTCCGTATGTATTAACTTGCTCATTTAGTTTCGCCGCTTCCGTCAAGATTCACTCCGAGAAAGTATGGATCGATCTATGCCTTGGCTCGAAAGACGCCCAGTCATACTTTCAGGCCTTTCTCAAGATGTATGTTGAGGGTTCGGTTACCGAACGCCCATGTCTAGGCCCCGAAGAGTATGAGGTCGTACGCACCATTCAAAGCGCCACCTCGGAGGTAGACACCGAGCGCAGCGGAGAGTGTGGCGTGTAGAGTCACTGCACGGGAGGGGAAGTGGCTTGTGATAGACCCTGGACGACGGAGGAAGGCAAGGGTGGAAATGGTGGGATGCTTGCATGAGGGACCCACCAAGGCTTGTTGCGACTACCGCCAGGTATAAAGGATGGGGATCCGCCTCCTGGGACAGGTTTAGAGACGGCAGTCGACATTCTTCCCACTTTCATGGGGCCGAGCCAGACGAGGTGCTAGAGGATCGAAGACGATACTTTTGATAGTTCTTGAGACACGAGGCACACGGGAGTTTGAAACTCTGGAGAGTTGGTTTTGAAAAGAAGGATCTTGAATAGCGTGCGAGTCTGATTTGGACGAGAGACCAAGGCTTGACTGAGAGGGATGAGCCGTGCGAGTTGCGAGAGAAGATGCCGAGAGGGCCGCTTGAGGTGTCCTTTGACCCGGTGAGGTCACAGTTGAGTGCCTTGGCAAGGGAGAGTTCGTTGGGAACGGTTGACTTTGAGTCGAGTCAGGAGGAAGCGGTGCATCATCTAGCCTGGCGGCTGGTCTGCGGCAGCTATTGTCCCATCATCACTTGTGCGGTCTTGGACGCACTCTACAGGGAGGACAGGAGGGACGTCGTGAGTTGGCTCGAGAGTGAATGGGAGCCTCTTCTCAATTATTGGTCAGATGGACCAAATACGATTATGGAGTGGCACCGCAGTATGGTGGCCAAGTGGCGTTTGTTTGAGTCCACCTTTCGTGTTCATCTTGCTTGGACTGGCTTCAGTGCCAATGCACGGCGTGAGGGTGACGAGGCTCATGGCGCCGGAGTGTCGTATCCCTTCTCGCGTGAGGCCTTGAGTTGGTACTACCGATGTTCTGCGGCCTTCTATTCACGCTCTTCAGGCTGTTCCTCCTGTCGAGGGAAGAAGTCGAGGGCTTGTTCATCCAACTTGAGTGTTCATCTGGACGGCACACTTCCCTTGCACAGCTCGTTGAGCGACGTGGAGGGCTTGGGATTCCCCGACTTTGCGTCATTCTCGCAGCGACAGATGATGGCGTGGTCATTGGCCGTTGGCCTTTTTGGATTGATTCTACTTGGGAGAGCTCTAGGTAGCAAAGCATTGAGGCGCTACGGTGAGACATTGTTGATGCAATGGCAGCCGGAGATGGAGGAAATCCTCATCGACTTGGCAAGTGACGAACATGAGTGTTGCGGTGGCGATAGTGATGATCATGAAGCACCTCCACAATACAGAGAGCGAGGATATTGATCATGAGTTACATGGCGGGTTGTGTGGCAACGAACTTAACTTGACCCGCGTGATCCGAACCCAAGGAGATGTGGAATGACCGTAGATGCAAATGAATGTAGACAGTGTAGGCTTTGTATGACCCGAGTGATGTAAACCCTCGAAGCAATATACCTCGAGGATAAGCCCCGCAGGGAGTATCTAGACTACGGAAACTACCCCGAAGGGGTGCACGGAGGCCGGAGGTCGACGTGCGAAGGGCAGCGAAGCGTCAACCCAACCCAGAACAACAGACCGAGTATTAGAGTAGACCGTAGAGTAGCTGGGAGAAAGGACCCGAAGAGCATTACCAGTAGAGACTGTGCAGTGTGATGGAGTGAAAGAGTACGTACCCAACAACACCACTCACCCATAAACCACCACTCCTGCACAAACCACACACCATTGCCCCTCACCTCTCCCCATACAAATCCGACTGGAACCAACTCCCCTTCAAACCAGAATAGTAAATCAACCAAAAATCCTAGAGACCCCAACTGAATTCCAACAGATAGTCCGCGAGAGGAACGAGCGGATTGGCCGCCCTATTGCCC
>KQ030816.1:0-22835 GCA_000956045.1 Hirsutella minnesotensis 3608
GAGTAATAATGGCATTAAAATAATGCTGTCGTTGATCCGATGTCTCGGCACCTACACTTGCCTCTCCTGCTTCTCCTCCTCAGCCTCTCCTCCTCAGCCTGCCTCTCTCTGACTCTGGGGAATCTCTTGGTGAAGTTGGCTAGCACATCTCACCTCCCCAGCGTGCTCATCTCCTTGCAGTTGCTGCTTACCCTCACCCTTAACATTGCTGGAACTCGGAGCCGCTGATGAGGGCTGAGATATATGCTCCCGGAGAGGATGCTCACTTCCAGTTTGTATCGCGCCGATGTTGGAGGGTTTGTGAGCCTGGGAAAGTGCAAAGTCACCGGAATCAAAGTACTTTCTTCCCTAGAATAGGCGCCTGTATTAGCTAGGTTTGAATGCCAAGTGGCACGATAAAGCGTATTAATACCTCTAATTGTCGATGTTGAAGGTCTCCTTTATTCGGTAGCGTTCCGTACATGCGCAGCAGCCGCTCCTCCTTCGTGGTAGGATGCTTTGGGTCTTGGCGAAAACTCATATTTGCACACTCGTGGCTCATATATAGTTTGTTCAAGAAAGAAATGGGCCTGAAATAGATTTGCGATAAATAGATAAATAGAAAAGACTCCTCCGCAGGCGGGGCGCATGGGGTGGTGAATCGAAGAATACGTGCACACACTGCTGCCTAAGACTGGGCGGCAAACTCAGTTTGCAGATGGCCGATGGCCACGAAATACCCGATCTACAGCGCGGAGGACGGCATCGAGACGTAGCACAATAGCTATCCCACACTCAGATGTCACAATTGTCAAATGTAAATGGAAAGATGTCATGCATGTTGCGATTTTTAGAGAGTCTATTGGCCTTAACCACTACCCAAGTCAAGGGGACGAAGGTCCCAGATATATACACAAGAACGGTGCCCATGCAAGTCGGGACACCTCCTCGACTGGGGCGGAATGTCGTTTGACAACAATCAGCGATCGATGCCAAGCGAAGTAATTTTCTCGACAACAGCCAGGACACCGCAAGAGCCACTTTTTCGACCCCTTCGCCTTGAAGCCACCCGATCTCACCCATTTCACTCCTAATCTGATCGCGCGACATGGAATCTCGCATTAAAGAGGCAGTGCAATATGTTAGAGATGTTCCTGGTGCAAAAATGGCCAGTGTAGCTCGAGAATTTGGCGTTCCACGCAATCGAATGCGTTCGCGCTTTCAAGGCCATCGTCCCAAAGCAGGCCGGCCAGCCGTCGATTTGAAGTTATCGCACCCAGAAGAAGCAGCGTTGTGTCGCTACATCGATTGATCGACTTCATCATATGAACTTTGCGGTGCGCCCTGAGTTCGTCACCGACTCGGCAAATAACGTTCTGCGTGAGCGGTTTGGTCAAGCCGGTTTTGTCATCGGGCTATATTGTTCAAACGCTGCCGTCAGTCGTTGATGTTTCGTGTGTGCGGCATCTCGAAGCTTTTCGCAGTCTTTCCCTGCTCGTAACTGCAAATTGGCCTCTAGTAGCAATAACACCCGGGGCAAGCGCGGCGGTTCTTTAGTGGCTGTTTCAAACCTCTCGTTCTCGCTGTCTGTTGAAGTATCTTTTACCCTGGACAAAACGAGTAGCTGGAGGGTTCGTCGGCCCACTCACTCACTAGTCGAGTGCATTAGACACATCTTGGAGGGGATTTGCTTATGCTGAAGCAGCAACACAAGCAATAGTCGAGAGCGGTCCTCCAGTTGCTGCTCATGGCAGGCCACGTATTTGAGCATACATTATGCAAGTGCCGGCCGGACAAGACGTACTCTGTACATATATGCAGAAGCATCTATGCGGGAGCCTGTGCTACTTCCTCGCGCCATCGACTTCCTCCGGACTACGTTTCGCAAGAAATGTTCACCAGTCGCGAACTACCTCTATCGACTATTACCCATCGGCATCTGGACCGGAGGCAACGGCCAGCCTCGTGATACGCAATCCTGGGAAGCTCTGTCCACCGCTGGTTTAAGCAGACGTCTTCTGCCCTTCCGCAAATTGTTGTTGCCACGCCGATCCTGGCTGCTGGCCAGCGACATCGCGGCACCATGTCGAGAACGGAAACGACTGCCAATCAGCGGAGCGGCAACAATGCGAGTGAATTTGTGAGTTGGCGAGGCAGACTACTGTTGCTGCATGCTGCCAAGCTATGCTGATTGACTGTCTTCGCAGATCCACAAGCTCTTTTGGTAACACATTTTGACAGTCGTCCCTTGAGCATCTTGAGGGCGCCCGACGATTAACACGTCTCCAGCATGCTCGGAGACCTGTCGCATCAGGATGTGGTCAGATGGGGAAAGGATGGCGACACGTTCGTTGTAGTCGAGGTATTTTACTTCACGCGCATCAAAAGGCAACGCTCATCGCACAAGGTGGCTGACGGTCTGACCCTCGCACTAGAGCGAGAAGTTCACCAGATCGGTCTTGCCAAAGCTCTTTAAGCACAGCAACATATCCAGTTTCATCCGACAGCTCAACAAATACGATTTCCGTAAAGTGAAGCCGTCAAGACATGGCGAATTTCCAAGTTCCAGCGGAAACGTGAGACTTGGCGTCGACAGGCCTGGGCTAACAGGTGTAAATGAACAGATGCTAGAGTTCAAGCATCCATATTTCCGGGCTGACAGCAAGAACGGAATTGACAATATCCGCCGCAAGGCGCCCGCCGCAAGGAACTCCTCGGCCGCTGTGGACTTCACTAACAGCCAGCTTGTCAGCGTCATCTCGGGGCAAATAACCGCTACCCAGCAGCAGGTGCAGCAATTCCAAGAGCTGTACGCCGAAGTGTCGCAGACCAACAGGCTTCTCGTTAGCAAGACCTTGGCCCTGGAGAAGATGCTTAACGCGCAAAAGCAGGCGCAGTTCGAGACGCTCAACTACCTGAGTTCGTACAATGACGGCAGGAATCGAGGCGTTACGAACCAGTCCAGCAGCTTTTTCGGCACGAGCGAGGCAGACGACTCAGTCTTCGAACTGCGCCGTGCACGCGAGCTTCTCTCCGTCGTGAGGACGGATTCCGTGACCAATCGCGAGCTCGAGCGTCTCCACGACACGTACGGAAGCACCCTGGCCGACTCGGCCCCCATGATTACGCCCGTTTCGATGCTCATGCTGCGCGATCCCACCAGTGATCTTAGCCGGTATCCCGTGTACTCGGTCGGGCAGACGGTCGGCATCGATCCGTTCCACTCCGATTACAACCACAAGATACCGTATGCCATGCCGGACGAGGGAGCCTCCCTTGGCGTTTCCGAGGCCCCAGCTTCAGTGCCGGCGACCGCTACTCCCGCTCCATCCATACTAATGGACAAGTCCACATCCTCGGAGTTATGGGGGCCGAAGAAGCCGGTCGTGTATTCCTGTCATGTATGCAACCGGCGGCAAGGGACTTGACGACTCCTCCATACTCGACGAATATTCTTCTTGATGCCTGGAGTGCGGGTGTGACTGGAGTGCCCCCAAGTAACACCACCGCTACTCTCGAAATAGCGGCAAGTCAATCCTCGCAAATGGGCCAGCAGTTCTCGCCTGAACTGGCTAGCAGCAGTACGGAAAGCTGAAGGTAGGTATAAAACATACTAAACTCTAGGAGCTAGGCTATTGTATGACATTTTTACCTTCATTTTTACTACATTATTAATTGAGATATTTTAATTAAAGCATATTGATTAAATCCTCTATGTGCTGGTGCGGGCTCGCGATCGCATACCCGTGCCACGCCCCACTTTATTTGGAACTCGAAAACGAGCACCACCTTTAGGTGGTGCTCGAATCCTCGTCGCAGTTACGATAGATAGTTCTTCATCCTTCTTTACTCTGGGATAGGTGTTGATGTCGCGTGCCGCCATGGCAATGCCAGAGGTGGTGCCCCTGGCGGATGTGGGGGCGGGTCTAGATCCAGTTAGCCCGTCGCCATCGACGCGTCCGACGCGAGCGGACGAGTGCAAGATACGTTGCGATCACTGGAAAATGCGTCCGCAAGGGCTTCGAAGCGAATCACGACGCGAACGACGCGAGTGACGTCAGTCGGCAATGAAGGCGAAAGAAGCGATGAAGTGAAGTCACGCAGCAGTGCGGAGACCGCCAAATCGATGATGCAGAGGGTCCTTGAGATGCTGGCAAAGATGGGGAACGAGATGGTGGACCTGAAACATCGGGTATCCGAGCAAAGCGACACAATCAGGAAGCTAAGCGCGACGGTTTATAAGCAAAGCACCATCATTCAGGGACAGGAAGATCTGATCCGAGGCTTGGAGGTCCAAGTTCAGGAATCCAAGGAAGAGCTTCGACGCAAGAACGATGAACAGCACGAGGAGACGAGACAGGTGTACCAGGGCATCCAGAAGGAAGTTCTGAATTTGAAAGGGAACTTGACTCAGTTGACTCAGAAGCTGGATGCATCTGTTGAGGTGGTCGTGCCGAAACTGGGCGACTCTCGAGCAACATTTGCGGACATCGCACGCAGTCTGCCAGCAAGCCCGCCGACCAGTGTACGCAACATAGCTGGGCCAACGAAGCAGGGAACAGTCGGCGAACGTCTTCAATGCACCATTGACACATCTCACGTAAATGAGTCGAACAGGCACAAGGCTCAAATCGGGCAGATTCGACAGGCCGTCGAGGAGGAGATGAGGGCGAAGAACGGACAAGAGACCTGGAGGTGCGCAGCAGTCGTGAGAGAGTCCCGGAATGCCGACCGAATCAAGATCGTCTGCAGAGACGAAGCCGAGCTTCAGATGGTCAAAGAGGCTGCGCAGAAGACAGCCGTGGAAGGTTCACGAGTTATGCGAGACCATCTGTATCCGGTCCGAGTCGACAACGCCAACCGCACAGCAATCATTGATGCGGAAGGCAACGTTCTGCCTGGAGCGATCGAGGCCTTGAGTGCCGAAAATAGAGTGACCATTGGCAAGATTTCCTGGCTGAGCAAACGAGAGTCTGGCAAAGCGTACGGGTCCATGGTGGTGTATGTCACCAAGAAAAGCGACGCAGAAAGGCTTCTAGAAGGGTACTACTTTGACCTAGCGGGAGAGTCAGCCACCACCTATGTATTCGAGCCAAGAACGGGACCAATCCAATGCTTCAACTGCCAGGAGATGGGTCACAAAGCATATTCATGCAAGAAGCAGCGGACATGCGGCAAGTGCGCAAACGTTGGGCATCACCACAGAGAGTGCACAGCAATTGAGCCAAAATGCGTCCCGTGTGGCGGACCGCACGAGTCGTTCAGCTGGAAGTGTAGGATGAGGAACCCGAGCAGTGATGCTTGAGTCCCTCCGCATCCTACAGCTGAATGCGCACAAGAGTGATGTGGTGCAGCAAAGCCTGATGAACGACGCAGGCCTCAAGGACTTTGCTGTGCTGGCTCTTTCTGAGCCGTATGCGCGTATGCATGACTCACCCGACAGAGCACGAACAAAACTCTCTTATGGGATAGATTCGAACGTAGCTACATGACTATCCTTTACCCCCTTAGAGGCCCCTCTCTTCCATTCACGCAGCTATAAGAGCAGCAGATTGCTTCCTGTAAAATAGAGAATACAAGAACGTCCAGTCCTCTAAGTCTCGCACTATTTTCGCCTCCGTTGTGTGTAATAGTTATCCTCGAGTCTTTTGAGTTTTCACTTGAAGAACAGCGTCCTCCAACTGCGGCAGAGTATCGCGAACAGGCAAAAGAGTTGATGGCCCGTGACTCCCAGATACCAATGTCACGCATGTGGCAGATGCAGTATACCGACCGCGACGGGACGGGAATATATGTCAACAGCCCTTAGGTACAGGACCGGCGCGGGTCGATCGACGCAACCTGCCCGAGATACGTATTCTTCTTCTCTCGGGTAATTACTGGAACCGCTGCCCTGTGCTCCCTGAGCACGTCCTGCATGCTGCGCCGCTGTACAAGCGCTAGCCACACCGCCTTACAGGTGCTCTGCATGAAAAGGTGGTCCATGTCTTCAAGGGCAAGGCCTGCGAGTTTGGTCAGCAGCGTGGTTCCCTGCGGCAACTCCTCACGGTACTTGCCCTTGGTCTCGGGGATGAAGAAGAACGCCCAGAAGCCCATGGCAATCATGAGTGCGCCGAAGAGCATGTACGTCCCGTACCCGAGCGAGGTGATCATGTATGGCGTGGTGCGGGAGATGAGGAAGCTCCAGAACCACTGGTCGGCCGTTGTGATGGCTGTGCAGAGCATCCTGATATCTGCAAAGGTCAGTCACTGGACTCCTTTGGCAGTCTCGGGAGCACTAGAGCTTGCTTACCGATGGGAAATATTTCCGAGCAGTACACCCAGGTGATGCCCTGCCAGGATGCGCAGTAGATGAGGCCATACAGATACACGCAAACTGCTTCGTCAGCGCAGATCGCACAGACGCGAGTTCTTTGGGCAGCTTACTCATGGCTAGGTAACCCCATCCGTCCCTGTTGAGGTCCCCTTGGGCTGCTGCCGCGGCAGGGTCGACTTTTAAAACGTATCCGCCAATGTACCACATAGGGATGGAGCCGATAAAGGCGCCCCAGATGAGACCGTTCCTGCGACCGACCTTTTCCACGAGCCACACGGAGAATATCATCATGCCAATCGTCTTGGAGATGCCATAGAAGCCTGTAGCGAAGAGTCTAGTAGTGGTCCCTGTGAGGCCAAGTGTCTCAAAGATACGAGGTGAGTCTGCAAAGTCAGCCTAGCGTAAATTAACAACAAACGAAGACGGGGATCAGGAGCGTACAATAGGTGATGATGTTGACGCCGGTGAGGTTCTGGCACGCCATGAGCAACAAGCCGATGAAAATGCGGTTGCGCACTCCCCTTTGGAAGAGGCGCTTGAACATCTCGCGAAACGTCACGCGGTTCGCCGTGCTCTCCTCGACCTGCTGACGGATCTCGGAGAGCTCGTCCCGGATGTATTGGTGGTCGGCGGGCAGGGCGCGGAGGTCGACGAGTACTTTCTCTGCCTCGTCCCAACGGTCATGGCTCGCCAGCCACCGCGGCGATTCGGGGCATATTAGCATGCCCAGGCAAAGAAGGGCACCGGGGACGAGTTGCAGGCTTAGGGGCACGATCCACTGGTCAGCCTTGGCCGAGGAGATGGTTCGGTCACAGGCGTAGTTGATCTTTGACGCATCAGAGACGCCACTGCTGCTCTTTGCTTGCTTTACTGGATCTTACCCAGAATCCCAGCATGCCACCCCCCTGAGACGCAATCTGTGGCCTGTCATTATCCGATGATGTTGGGTTGGGCACACGTCAGTCCTACCTCGAAGATGCCAATCAACCTGCCACGGATTGATGGGGGCGCTGTCTCCGCAATATACACGGGCACAATCAACGACGATGCCCCGATGCCAAGACCGGCAACGGCACGTCCGACAATGAGCATGGCGAGCAGGCCGTGTGCCGCCGTCATGAGCACACCGCCGGTGATGAAAACGGTCGCGGCGACAAAGATGGCCTTTCTCCGACCAAATTTCTCGGCGAGTGGAAAGGTCAGTAGCGAGCCGAAGAAGCACCCGGCCTGGAATGTGGACACGATGTTGCCTTGCAGGGTGTCGCGATACGTGCCCGACGCTGAGAGGAGACCAAAGTCTCGGCGGAACGAGTCCAGAGCCATAGTGCCCCCGATGACAGATGTGTCGTAGCCCACTGACGGTTTGGTGCGAGCGAAACGGTCAGCATCACTCTTCAGGCGCGCGCAGTCTCAGGCGACTTACTGGCGATGGCGGACATGGATGCAATGATGGCCACCATGTGAATGCGCCCGTTGCGCACATCTTTGGGGTCGTTGGTCCCCTCGGCGTGGAGATTGAAGCCCATGGCTTCCAGATGCCTTATACGCCCGCGAGTCGGAGTAGGAGATCTACTAATCTGAGACCCGCTACGGACAGAACACGTCAAGTGTTGGTCGAGATGCGAGCCAGCACAGACTGCGCTGTGGGTCGTCCGCAGGTGTACATAGGTGGGATAGTCGGGGCCCCGGGGGGGCCAGTTCAAGACCTCGCGACTTTTGGATATCCATGTCGCGACACACTTCGATACTCCCTCAGGTCGGCTCACTCCACTTTTCCTTGCTTCGTAAAGGCCACCCAGTTCGTCGTTCCGTCGGCCACCCCCGCCAAATGAGTATTTAATGCGGGGAAGTGGGGAAGCTCGGAGGAGTCGAATTACCGTATTACTGTACCCGTGAAATTCACCAGGTCTTGGCACTTGCTTATGCAGGCTGTAGCCAATGACTGTCCTCGGGGGCTTAACCCAGACTCTGAAATTGCAGAGAAACTGTCAGAAACTGGGGTTTCTGTCACCTTCCAACGTCACAGAGAGGCAGTCACCGGATGGACGAATTAATTGATCGAAGAAAGATGAAAGATGGTGATCCCTCGCTTCGGCTAACAGCTCAGTCTCCTTTTATGCCCTTGCATGTGATCTTGTGACCTTATGGACTGCCGAGGCTTATTTCCGCTTTTGCAGGGTCCCACATCTGCATATTCTGACAATAGTTACGTTATCTACTAAGTAGTATCCTAGGTAATTAGGATCGAGTATTACGTCCACGGCAGTAAACTCGGCTCTATTAACGACTTTTAAGCTAGTATAGATATTCTTATTCACAACTATAGGCATACCTTAGGCGTAGAAAAAGATACTAGGGACTTTATAGGCAGAGTCGTTACCCTAGCCTATAGTTTATACTATAATATTTGGAGAAAGAGTGCCGCTACGCTAGGTATAAGTTAAGACGAAGATACGGATATATTACTTATTAAAGCGCGCCTAGCCTACGATAGCTTCTATATTAAGGGCCTACCGGGTGCGGTTTAGCGGCGTTATAGCACGCAAACTATTATAGAAGGTAACTTAGGAGCGTCCTACAATATTAGTATTAAGTAAGCTTAGGTCTTACTAGGTCTGCCGCCCGTTACGAACTCGATCTAGAAGCGCGCGGAGTTAGGGATCGTTATATGCGCGGACTTGGTCTTTAAGGAGTATAACGGTTTTGAATATATGCCACAATCTATAGCCGCTATAGTAGGAGATAGTCGCTTGTCGCAGGGGGGTCTATATTCGGTCCGGCGGTCTATTAATTAGGAGGCTTATTTCCCGCACGGGGGCGAACTAATAGAAGTCCCCCATTAGCAGAACTATAGGCATCCCACCAAACGGCTCGTCCGGATAGTCCCGGAGTGCCTACAGGTAACGACTAACGTTATATAGAGTGGCTCCTCCTAGTATGCTAACTTCGTTAATAACGAGCACTAGCTTCTATTTCTAGATCTATTTCTTCGCCTCCGAGAAAGGGGGAGGCGGCTTATTTAGATCGCGATAGGAATCCAACCTATAGGCCGAGTAGACCGTCGTGCTACTAATCTAGGCTGCCGAACTGCCCGATATGCCGGTTATTTATAGAAGATATAGTTAGTTTCTCGCCGCGAAGACATCCTTTAAAGTATCGATAATCCTCGATTTTCCCGTACTACCTAGCCCGCCGGTATACTAAAGATATTAACCGGCTAAGTCCGGGTTAGTAGTATACTTATCTAGAAAGGTATAAATAAGTTAAAGCGCTATAGTCTATAGATAGTTTAGTATAAAGGTAGCTACGGCGGTATAGCCTATTTCTACGAAGCTAGTCGTAGGAGTAACGTCTACGAGTATTCGAGGGCCTTATTTATTAAGGTTACTATATAGGCGCGTAATAGCTATCTTCGTATTGTCGTAGCGAGCTAGCCTATTATCGATATCGGCGCTATTCGAGGAAAGTATAGTACCTTAAGAACTACTCTCGATATCGTCTAGTATCCGAAGATAAAGTAGGTCTTAGGCCTTAGCTACTACTTTAATATTATCTCGAGATAATATATAGGGTTCGTATAGGGCGTAGGCATTACCTTAGTTGCGGGGTATATCCCGGTATATAGTCTCCTAACGCTACACTAAAGGTTGTCCCTCTTCGGCGGGGTTCTCCTCGTATAGGTCGCGTGTTAAACCTCTAAAGGCGGGGGACCCCTTAGCGGCGTTAGTATCCTATACGGAATTTTACAAAACCTAGAGTAGAGCTATATAGGCTTAGTAATAAGCTATCGCCGTAGGCTCTTCCTCGTAGTAGCCATCGTTAAGTAAGTACTTAACGTCGATCGTATCGTCGCCCTCCGATCGACTAGCCTAGAGCTTTGCGTCTATACGCGTATCCTCGGCTAACTTTCTTAAAAGAGAAATATTAAAGACTTAGAGACGGAGGCGGGGACAAAGCCTAGTACGATACCTCGTCTATATATCGGTAATATCGCCTTATATCTTAGAAAGGAAGCCTTCCTAGGGGACGAATAACGCTAGATATAGGATAGAATTCCTAGGCAGAACGTTAGACGGACCTAAAGCGGAGCCGGGGGTTTAGAGTATACCGCTTAATATATACTAGGTAGCCGTCCTTATAGTCGTTGCTAATATATCCTTAGAAGATCGGGACGGCGTACTAGTCGGGTCGTCGAAGCTTCTAGATCTAGCCGTCGTAGTCGGAATCCGGCCCGTCGAGAAAAATATAAGACTCGTCTTTACTAAGACCTTTCCGACGCACTAGATAAACTATTGATATATAGTCGTATAGGCATAAGTCTCGTAGAATATAGCCCCGGTAGGCGTACGCATCTAGGTATAAAAGGGTTCGCCCTCCCTGCCTTAGACGGATTATCTCCGCGGGCTATTTAGCGTCGGTTAGCTCGCCGGCTAGATAGCGGAGATTTGCCTATAGCCGAAAGATTGCCTAGTAGAGCGCCGTTAAGTTTAGGAAAGACTAATGCGGCACGTTAGTAAAGTCGGTATTATATCCGAGGAGGTAGTAGTAGACCTCTACCGCCGAGAGTTATCGCTCGGAGAAGATACGATTTGCCGCTCTCATTAGGAACTAGCGGCTTTCGTTTAAGACTGCCTATTGTCTATCATCGCGTAGGGCGGGATCTAGCGCGCGACACCTCGGACTATTAGCCTCGCGAAGCTGGCGGGCGACCTCGGTAGCGAGGGCTATGCGTTTCCATATCGGCGTATCTAGTTTAGTCGCGTAGTTAGTAATATAATATACTATAGCTAGGCCCTTAGTTTTAGTTAAGATTATCGAGACGTCGTGATTGTGGCGAAGGCCGACCGCTAAGGACTTGTTATACCGATTGACGAGTGGATAGTTGCGCCGAATCTGAAGCAGGCCGTCCCCTATGAACCCTGTCTCCTCGACGATTTTCCACGGTGCTTTAAAGCGGTACGCCGTCCGTTTCTGTGGACCTATACCCTGTCCGACGATTTCCTTTAGGGAATACTTGAGGCAGGTGAAGGTGTGGGAGTGCACTTGGCAATAGTACGCGATGAAGTTGGATTCGTCGTCGAAGGCCGCGGTGAGAGCCGAGGTGCTCGCTATGACCTCCTCCACGGGATGGATGTGCTTCCTCTGCTGTCGCACCGCTTTTCTAGCGTCTTCATCTAGATACTCATGAAAGACAAAGTCTACGTACCGGATCACTTGGCCACGGTATGCTTCTTCCGCAGGGTTGGCCATGTCATCCATTAGGTTCGGTAATTGCATGTTGCCGTCTAGCTAGAGTAGTCTATGCAAGTGGAGGCTGCCTCGTTCGTTCGTTTCTACCGTCGCATAGTAGTGGCTGACCTTCCTAAAGATCGATTCCTAGCCCGTGTTTACGTATTTTTTAAAGAATAGGGATACTTCTTAGTAGAAGAAAATAGCCGAGCTGACCGGATCTATAGTGCTGAGGGCGATTCTGTCGTACTTTTTACGGAGATCGGCTAAAAGTTCCTTTGCAGACTTATAATCGTAGAGCCTATAAATAGCAAGCTTTATCTTTACCGGATTATTGATATCGTTAGGGCTAATGGTAATCTAAATTGTAGGTATACCGGCCTAAATGTTAATAGCTTGTACCTTCCTCCGTATAAGCAGACGGGATTCGTTGGAGAGCGGCTATGTATGGCTAAAAATCGATAGCTCGCGAAGCAAGAGCGATATATCGGGGTCCGACGTAGTCCTTGTCTCCCGTATCTCCGCCTCGGCCCTCTTTAGGCGGTCCTCGGTTAAGTTCGTATAGGCTTACTTAAATCTATAGAAGGAATCTTTAGCGATACGAACTATACTAATGCGGCGGTTAGAGGACCGAAGGAGGGTATTAAACACCAAGAAACAAAAGACAGGATAGGTAGCAAATCGGCCTCTATGCCGCTGCAATACGTATCTAGCCTAGTAACTAAGCGAGTGATTCGGATGACGGTCGGTAGCGTCGCTATGTGAGCTGCGACCTAAGTCGTACTTCGACTTCGGGCTGCCCCTTCCCTACGGAAAAAGCTTTAGAAACGTTCGAGGGAAGAAATCTTCGTGTAGGTTGTCTACAAAATCCGCACCACGCTCTACTCGGACAAACGGCCGATCTCCCGTAGTTTAGACCTATATAACGCATAGCGTAGAGTTGCCACGTGGATCCGGATTAGCGTTAACGATATCGGCTAGAAACGATAGTTTATCGGTATCTGCGAAGGCAGCCGGTCTATCAAGAGGGAATATACCGGACGCAGACGTCTTACAGACGGTATCAGCTTCCTGGCCGATGGCAGCCGTGTCGGGGACAGGAGTCGCCGGATTACTAAGGGAGGGTCGAGTCTACTCAGTCGACAGAATATAGTCCAAATCGCAAGATTCGGCGACAAAAGTAGGCTCGATCGAGTTCACGAGTTTATCGATGCTTCTGAAGCTGTTTTCCTCCAAGCCTCGATTAGTGTCCGGGACTATATAGTCCGTTTGAGCCTTCTTAACGGTCGACGGTTCCTCTCTTCGCATGCGGTCCATGATGACGGTCGGAATACTAGAGCCGTCGGCATACTGCTAGCCATCTATCTCTTCTTGGTTGATTGCGATATCCTCGTAAAGGGGGTTGTTTCTTTGCAGCTATGCGAGGGCAGCTGCTACTCGAGATTTACGCACCTGAAGCAGGTGTCTGACGTCTGCGGAGCTAGGCTTACGCGAACCGCTCTAAGAGACGTGGATGTTTTTAACGGTCTGCAGCAGGGGATAGGGAAGAACCGTGGCCACGAGATCGTCTACCTTGTTCGGAAAGACGACAATATGCCCTTTCACATGCTTGCGATAGCTGATTCCCGAACGGGTCTTGTTGTCGACCGTGAACTTAGTGATATAGCTAAAAGGCGCATGTAGGGCGATGAGTCTCTCTTCAACGGGGGAGAGGTTATTAAGCTCTTCGGGGTACCGATGCTTATAGCCGATGGCTATGTTGTTGACCGAGTAGGCCTTGGGCAGTCATCTACTGTCTAAGCTGACGCGACACTCGCGGCACACGTTAACTCGGGCGCCCTCGTGTGGCGGATACTTTCTTGGCACGCAAGTGTTAAGGAAGTAGCCCACTCACACACCTTTTCACTTAACAAGTGCTCTCGAACCACCATCCGAAACTGCGCCGCGCGTAAGCGCCGGCAGCGCCCATGGCACCAGCCTCAGGTTCGCATGCCGACTCCAATGCTTCATGAAAGGCATACAATCGCCAACCAACCTAGCGACTCATACATCGCAGCCTCGATACGGCTCTCAGGCGGAGGCTTGCCCCAACGGCTCGTTCCCTGCGGTTCAGCAGCTAGCCCAGTCAACGCCTCATAGCGAAACAATCAACGCTGCCGTCACGGAGGGAACGCAGCCGGAAGTGGTATCGAATGGCCCGGTCTCGACCGATTCCTCAAAAAATGCACCAGTATCCATCACCGAAGCGGTTGAAAAGATCGCTCGCGACCAAACAGCAGCCCATGACGCCAAACTGGCAGTCCTTCGGGTCTTAAGCGAAGCATTCGAACAGGCAGCCAAGCAGTTCACGTCCGACGCCGAAAACAGCATCGCCAAGCAAGTTATCACCAAGTTCTTGAACTTCTGGAATCAATCGCTCGCCGAGTTTGAAGAACCACCGAAACCCACGTACAGCAGCGTCCTGGCCTCCGGCAGAAAGCCCCAAGGACAGCTGGCCGTTACGGCCCCCGCCCCACTACGGCGGAAACAACAAACCGCCACTCGCCTCCAAGGGCGACCACCCGTCACCCCACCCAAAGAAGACCTCAGTGTCTTCGTCCGACTTGATGCCGCCGCTCCGGCCCGAAATCATGAAAGATACGCAATCCGGACCCACATCGCCGCTAGAGTCGGTATCGACCTGCGCCGCGTCCCGGCGGCCTTCCCGGTAAACACGGGTTGGGCCATCCAGGCATCGGACATGGCCACGCGCGACATGCTCGTGCAGCGACAGGCAGACTGGGCCTTAGAATCAGGTGCCCGGGTTGTAGAAATAAGTCAAAGGTGGCATTCGTATGTCATAGCCGATTGTCCTTGTAGGCTCACGGACCTACGCGGTATCGAAATAAAGTACGACGTGGCGGTTCGTGAAGAGATCGTCTGCCAGACAGGGCTTGAGCCCATCAGCATACGAACATCGCGACACGACTCGGGCGATATGCCCACCCAGACTCTGATTGTATCCTTCCTCGAACCCACGCAAAGACCATGGCGACTTTTCGGCGCCAGCCGTCTGGCCCGCTACATTGACAAGCCCACTATTCCCAGCCCCCACAGGGGAAGCCTACGGGTACTGGTGTTGTAGCTTTGTAAACAAGTGGTTGCCACAACCCAAGTTAAATATGGTTGGCCGCTTGGCCCTGCCAATCGAGCGGGGGAATCCTGTGAATGAGTTCATTCTGATCTGGGGAAATGACACACTGCCCGTTGCCCCTGCTTCCCGCCTCCTGCCACACCCGCGCAAACCTATCCCCTCCCGGGTCTTGCCGCACCAATGACGGGCAATTTGGGACACCCATCATGACAAGCTTCCGCAGATCGGTTGAATAATCTATCCGTATTGAAAGTTCATTACGGTCCTCGGAGAAGTTGGGACAGTGTCTTCACTCCGGCTTGCATGCAGGCCTTGGCAAAAGACGGCTTTCCAGACTTCATGTACACCCGGCGACCAGTCACGACGAGAGGGGCTTCTGCTATCACTTTTCGCATTTAACATTCGAATTGAGTTTCTTCATAATTGAGAAACAGTTCTGACGGGTGTCTAAAGTCATCGCTTGAGCAGGTATGTACAGAAGGGCCCATGTCTTTCTGGATCACACAGTTAGCTCCAGGGATTCTTGAAGTATGACCTGAGACTTGCGTTGTCCGAGCATGTTGACGTGTTACTTGTGATCGAGTCCAAGTACGGAGAACAGCAGCACCATCGGCCGTGTCGTTGCCGCCCGTGCCCTTGGAAGTTGGAGCCCGGGTATCTCCTCATGGTAATACCGTCTCTTCGATACTTCTGAAGATTCCTGGTCAAGGATCCGCTCTTTACATGGCTATCCACGAGCGTGCTCTCAAAGTCGGATAGTCGTTGGAACGACATTTCTAGACCCCGCCTCGACCAGACTTTGGAGTGCATCGTGCATGCATCACGCATTAACCGCCGGAATCATGGCTTACTGTACGGGCAGATCACTGCCGGATTCGTTAGGCAAGGCCTTGGATTGCTCAGTTATCACCTGTAGTCACATATTGACTGCTGGCGACTGGCTCGGGAGCAGGCCGGCTCAAGCCTACCCTGCCTTGAGATTTGGTATAAATAGGAGCCTTGGAGACGTTGAGCCATCAACTTCTTTCGCCAAGCACAACGAACAAGCACAACACGAACAACTTCCATCGATTTTGAAAAGCTGACTCGCAAATCCGTCATTGAGCATGAAGCTGGCATCTGTCCTGGCTATTCTTAGGTAGGACGTCTTCAAACGCATAGCGACGTGATATAGTCCATGCTGACGGTGATGAATTGCCCACAGCCTTACCATCTACGGTTCGTCTCCGGCATAAACCTGTCGCGTTCTTTCTGACCGGTGCTTTCCAGGTGGCGCCGCAATCTCATGTGGAGATCAGGCCGGTTCTCGCGGTGTTAGATGTGTCAATCGTGGCCGCAACTGCCCTCGGGGCTTCCGACCCGTCTTCTATGATGATCCAAGGCCTTGCCGTCGCGGACAGAGATGCTGCATCTAAGCCCCGCGGATCCAAATCAGAGTGGAGAGTTGCGTGCTGGCGGGACGAGCACCCAAGGATAAAGTGAAGTTTGTTCGCGGTGGCCGAGTGACTGTTACATGTGCAGCCCGAAAGTGGATCGGCCGTTGTTCTCTGTAATATTCAGCTGCAGAAGTTACACTTAGGGAAGAGTACCAAAAGCCTGCTACCTTCCTGTTGCACGAGAGACTCTACCCTTTCAAGTTCATTGTGCGTTGGAGACCGCAAGGAGACTCGAATGACTCCAATATTGAATCTCACCTTGTCACTTCATGGCGATCTTGATGCTGCTGTCATTGATGCCCCTGTATTGACCCTGTATACATTCATTGAATTCCCGTGGGAACAAAAACAAGACACGATGGTAGTGTGGAGCAATCATGGCTTGCCAGACAACGATCATTTCGTATCCACGCCTTGTGAGACCGCCGAGACTATGGCTTATGTTGTCCGCACCAGCGGACTGGGAAAGAAGGAGTGAATGATCTATCGATCGTTGTCTAGTTAATGAACGGGTTCTATCACTCTTATATACATGATAGAGAGACTAAAGGCTGCTGCTGCCTGCAGGCAGCAGCTCGACTAGTCGTGATTGCCTACTAAGCATGAGCGTTGTCACGGGCTGTCACACAACGAGGTGCACGAGGAGCATGGATGACTGAGCGGCGATCGGGCAGAAGATCCCCTGTGAATCGGGCAACGAAAGACTCTTGATTCTCTATCTAAGTGATGGTGAGAAGTTGGCTTCTTATACTTGTGATATTGGGTTTGGTGGTGATATCGCCACCTAGGCAGCATAGATGACGACGTCACCTAGAAGGTTCGAATTCATCACTAATATGACTTTACGAACTGCTTGCTGCCTGTTAGGCAGCACCGTGAATGAGCGTCTTGATCTTGACACGGGCTATGCCCGGCTAGGTGGACCCGGTTCCGGTGGGTCATGCCCCGGCATCAGCACCGGCCCCGCTCCGCGGAGCCGGGTGCTGCGAGAACATTCTACGATGGGCGATATAAGCTCGCACTCGAGGCTACTCCTCGAGTTCTGCTTTCTTCCCCCTTAGCTCTAGATAGACAATACATCGGCACCTGCTTGTTGAACAAACTCCGGGCCAGCCTTTCACAAGCGTCCTGATCTTGCAGGGCTCCTAATAGTGTAACCGGTTTCGGAGACTTTAGTCCGAACCGCGGTTTGCACTATTAGGCCGCGGTGTGGACAGCCTAACTGAAGCTTCAGTTGAGGTTGTGATCGTTATTGTTATTCTTAGCTATCTAGACCATGCTGTGAGGTTTGGTGTGTGCGGGGGTAATCGTTGTTCCCTGCTGACGCACGTGATATCCTCATTGCTGCGGGGTCAATGCAGAAAAGATACTACACCAATTTAGATTATTATAGACTGGAAAGGCGACGAGTATTAAGCTACAATTCGGCGTCTATGCAAGCCAGCCAATGTTTTCATTCAGTTTTCTCCCTGGCGCAGGAGCGACCTACATGCCGTCATGCCCAAGCCCTAGCGCGTTTCCGCATCAGTGGCGACGCCGTCCCCGAAGCTGCTAAGTATGCATAGGCATTTAGTGGCCGCGGCGGCAGCGGACGGAGCTGACTCGGCGGCGGGCAATGTTGCGGTTGTCGGAAGTGTACTTCCGAGACGAACCTTGGCAGCCACGACGACTGCGAAGACTGATTTAGCATCCAGACGAGCTTTGGCGGAGCAGATGCGTCTTTAGGGGCGGGTTTTTGGTAGGGGGCAACGTACTCGTACAGAGTGCAAGAGTCGCGCTCGCGGCGGTCAATATTGATGGACTGGACGTCCTCGCGGCTGTTTTTATAACTGTCAGCGCCGTCGAGGCCGGAAGGGGGAGGATACCCTCATCGAGAGGCGGCTTACAGAGAGCCGTGGAGGTTGATGCATCGGCCTGAGTCCCGGTCGCTGATGGTCTGCCTGGCTCCGCGGTAGTTGGGCTGGCTATAGAGGATGCCCAGGTACGGGGCTCGGGCCTCGTACTGGTGCTCCTCGGGTTCGGCGGGCTCGGCAGCCACCAGGGCGGCGAGGGCGAGGGCGGCAAACTGGATGAAGAGCATGGTTCTTTTCGAACTTAATGGTAAAATAAGCTGTTAGGATTTAAAGAGAAATCTTGTGTTAGGCTGGTAGGCTTAGCGAGTGATGACAAGGACGACAGCCAGCGACTTATACGTATGTGTGTGTGTATGCGCGCGCCCGTGTGTGTATGTGACGGAGGATGTAGAAGAAATCTTGGAGCCGCTAGAGGCATCTCTCGCCTACCGGCCTCGATGGGAACACTCGGAATACAGTCCACATGGATCACAAACAACCCCACCTTTGACCGACCGGGGGTTATATCGACGTTTTCCTTTTGAATCTTATTTTTTTAAGGTAACAGCGTTCAGCATGCCGATCGTTGTGCCGAGCCAAGGAATACCTACCTGCAATCAAGATCTGCCTCTTCAAACCCTTTCGAGAGATTGTCTCTACGCTGCAGATCGGTGGGGCTTGTAACTCGTGGGTTGTTTGTAATCCATGTAGAAGCATTTCAGCTGCATCGTGGCAATACGTAGTTGCCGGGGTTGAGGCCGCCAAGGCCAAGAGAAGTTGAGCAAACCCCGTCTGTCTGGCCGCTAGTGCCTAGTGCCAGACTAGAGCACCCTACGAGCTGTCAGGAGTCGCCGATGTCCTTGAATTCCAAGAAATGGAGGGGTGAAAAGCAAGATCCAGGGTCGCAGGAGCCGTCCGTGAGGCTGATGGCCAGAAGCCCAATTCGATATCCTTTTTTGCTGCATGCTGGGTCGTCCAGAGGACCAGAGCCCAGACCGTCTGGCTCTCTCAGTGGGATCAAGCTTAAAACGAGGCCACAGGGGGCTGCAGTCAGCGCGTGTCACCCATCTTTACTTTTTCTGCACGCCTCGTCACATACCATGAATGACTGGGGGAGACAACATAGCTCCTGCGCCCCGAACGTATTTCGAACATTACAGACAGTAATTATAGACATGCGTACATTACCTCGTCAAGCGACGGCCCGGAAGCTGGGCGACTGAGCCGAACCGTTCTGGCATTGCCATTTAGCTCACCTAGAAGAGTTTTTGATTTGCTCTATCCGTCCTCCTGTCCTATTGTAATTTTGTATATTGATCGAATTTAGTATGACGCTCACCCTAAATAACGTAGCTATTACGGAGTAGGTATCCCTCGGTTCCATGCCTACTAAAATGGTTCAATACGAGATTTTCAGTGGTTGTCTGGCCGCGGAGTTCTTGAAAACATGACGGGCCCCAATGCGCGCCACGGGACTGACGTTCCGCCAATGGTACCAGGGCGGCCTGGGAAAAGAAGCAAAAGCGTGCGTGTGTCTCATATACCCAAAAATCTTGCATGTGCCGCTCAGCTGCACGTATCCCCAAAAGCAAGCAACGCGGCAACGCCCGTGGTTGGTGTATGAGGATGAGCAAAGCTGGCATATAGATTAGGGACGGGAAGACTCTTAGTCTCTATCTAATGAGTGGGAGTTCGTCTTTCCTACTAATAGAACAAGCAATGTGTCAGAATATGCAAAATGTGAGACCCTGCAAAAGCGGAGATAAGCCTCGGCAGCCCGTAAGGCCACAAGATCACATGCAAGAGCATAAAAGGAGGCCGAGCTGTTAGCCGAAGCGAGGACAACACGATCTTTGATCATCCTCCGATCATTGTTATTTTTGATGATCGCCTTTTTGATCAATCAATTGACCTTTTTATCAATCACCTGTTTCGTCCATCCTGTGACTGCCTTTCTGTTGCGTTGGAAGGTGACAGAAACCCCAGTTTCTGACAGTATGCCGGCTCCATAGAGGTAATCAGGGCCTTGTGTATGATGCCACCGTAATCTTGGATGATCGGCCTCGGCGGTGACGCAGCGCAGTTTCCCCATTTGATCTGATCGGATTGCTAGCGTAGGTGGGCATGGAACTTGAAGAGAGGGGCCAATGCTTGGGGACTTCAAAAGGGGCTTCAATATCGATTCCCATAAAGGTATCGATGCCCAGCCTCGGCATTGCGTGTCGATTACATAGTTATCCATCTCGGCAAACCAAAGAGTATTGCAAGGGGACGACATTCAATGGCGATCTGAGCATAGGCACGTTATATCAGGCACAATGATTGATGTGTATGCTACTTCGTACATGCACTGGAGATGAACGCGCCTCCTTGCGAATGCGATCACTGATCAGCCAAGATCATGACTGACAGTTGAGTAAGCCAAACGCGACCATCAGCCTGTTCAGCTTCAAAGAGAACGTGTCTGCCAAGACCAGACCCCTCAATAAAGTTCACAAATCAAGCGGCCTAGTCAACGCCAGTCCGCCATGGCCTGCACGCCAAACCGGACTTGAATGTTGGCCGGGCAGATGGTTTCGCGACATGCATGTTTTAACGAGCACTCGGCATTAAGCTAGATGATTTCTACATGTATTTTGTGCAGAGTGGTCAAAGCTGAAGAGGGGAACGGTTTATTCGCACACCAGCTAACATGTGCAAGGGTGTCGACACGACATCGACTTGTGTGACTTGAGATTACTCCATATGCAAATTCACTTACTCGTGCCCGCCCCCACTTTTAAGGGATTCGCTTTGGCTCCTCCGTGAGCCCTGCCACGTCTCTTCAGGTCGGCCTATTGCGCCACACTTGCGTTGCAAGTTCAATTGTGTGTAGGTTTCCCCGGTAATATTGGCACACCGATTTTAGCACTCTGCTTGTCAAAGATCAAGACGCTCATTCACGGTGCTGCCCAACAGGCAGCAAGCAGCTCGTCATGCCATATTAGTGATGAATTCGAACCTTCTAGGTGACATCGTCATCTATGCTGCCTGGGTGGCGATATCGCCACCAAACCCAATATCACAAGTATAAGAAGCCAGTTTCTCACCATCACTGAGATAGAGAATGAAGAGTCTTTCGTTGCCCGATTCACAGGGGATCTTCTGCCCGATTGCCGCTCAGCCATCCATGTCCCTCGTGCACCTCGTTGTGTGACACTGCTCATTCTCGTAAGCTCGGAAGCATCAAGCCATTCCATTTACCAGCTACCCGCAGGCAATCCAAGATCAAAGAGTAGTCTATTGTTCATGCATACGCGGCCGGGGGCTGAGAAGGAATTGGTCACCTTAATGCAATGAGCTCGAGGCAAATGCAGCTAACTGCCTTGCTGTCGACGCACCGTTGCAATTTCGACGAATCACGGCTTAGTTCTTTGGCACATGCCGATGCGCGATGCCTAGCTGCTTGGCCACTGGTCTCATCCCTAACCTTGCAATAGAGAGTTAGCGACAGGAGATAGGTGACAGGAGAAGTGAGGAAGAGAGGAAGAAGAGTGAGGTCGAGATACGAGAGACGTGGAGCATTATCGTGAGTGAAATCGAGATTCGAGACAGAGCGTCAGAGAGGCGGGCTTAGCCGCTGGAGGGAGATTTTGCTTTGCAAAGGCGCAAAGGGCGTGGAGAGACGGCAGGATTAAAGAGAGATGTGTGTGGGTGATGCATGTCTGGGCGAGTGGAAGGCTCGGAGGATTTACAGGTGCTATAAGTCGTAGATATAGACAGAATGAGGAGTATATTGGGGAAGGTTTGACTTGTTTGCCCTTGTGAGAAGGAGAACAAGAGGAGAAGGGAATGTCCTATTCGAGTCACTCGCACTGATACGGCCTTTATAGCAGAACTTCCCACATGGCCCGAACGGATGATGAAACATGTTCCTTGTCATGTTGTATTGTTTCGTTCGTTGCTTTAGAGAATATTCTTGGGCGGACGTCGATGGCGGAGCGGTCGGGAAGAGGTCGACGCGGGAGGTCTGATAGAGCCAGAGGCGGATGTGTCTGGGTGATTGACTGGCTCAGTGTCCGTCTCCGACTCTCCGGGCGTCTTCGTGGGACAAAACGGAGGAGGTGTCGGATTTGGCGGAGCCTTGACTATCACAGGCGGTGACTATGGTGGACGTTTCGGGAGAAAGTCGCGGTCTCTTGGTTGGGGTTTGGTCAGGATCGGGCAATGACCGCCTTGATGTCAGTATATGGGGATCGATTGAGCTAGATGCAGGCGGCGTGGGGGAGGCGCCGCTTGGGGCGGCCTTGCGTTTTTTGGTAGAGGTAAACCTGGCCAACGCATCGCCATAGTCTGAGGGATTGCCGACCGTGCCCTTGGGTGTCGTCGGCAGTAGCTGTGTCGCAGAAGCCTGGTTCGACATGGCCCTGTCGTGGAAAGTCCACGTATCGGGGACGACGATGAAGATATTGCTCGAAGGCCGGGGCATGTGTCATGATCTGGTGGTCCAGTAAGCCGGCGATTTTGCCCGTAAAGGTGAAGAAAGCGTCCGGCTGGAACTGGCTGTCGCGCCTCTCGGTCATCTTCTTGCGTAGGGAGGTCCAAGGATTAGCGTGAATGGGGAAGATGACGAAAACTTGAAAGGGATGAAAGCCCTTGAAGGGTGTTTTGCCTGGCATCCCAGGACAAATAAAGGTCGAGAGCTGGACAAAGCCGCAACACGTCAACTGGGGGTCGTCAAGGGCCGGCGCCGAGTTTCCGCGTAGCAGGTCGCGGCCGGAACCGATGACAGGTCCCGTGAAGGAGACGATGGGTTGCATCGTTGGGAAAGCGTCCACCGAGCCGAGGATGTGAGGCGCGACTCTGTGGCTATCGTCAGAGAGGGTAGTGGCGACGGAGGGGTTTGGAGCAATAGACTTACGGTTGGTAGC
>KQ030817.1:0-18170 GCA_000956045.1 Hirsutella minnesotensis 3608
ACCCAGCAAGACCTGAGCTTGCTCAATGCCAACATTGTAGGACGCTCCCAAATCACCTTCCACGATGGTTTGCGCGCTATAACGCCGCTGAACCGCACCCGGTGGGCCCTCAACATGGAAGCTGTGGTGGGCTGGGCGCGCTTTAACAAGCAACATATCCGTATCTTCATCTCGTCTCACGCCTGGCGCAACGGCACTCTTTCTCCAAACATCATGGCACAAACAATAGGCCAGGGTGACGACTCTGCCTGTAAAGTCCCTGGTATCTTTTTCTACGCCCAGGGCATGCCTGTGGTGGTGAACAAGAACATTTACACTGGCTTGAAAGTTGTGAATGGGGCGGAGTTTACTGCCGTGGACGTAATACTCGATCCCAATCACCCAGGATACCACTTGGCGGATGACGTGACCATTCACTTCGGGCCGCCGCTGGGCATTCTTCTGCAGTCCGAGGAGACGAAAACGTTGGCGATACCCTCTCTCCCGGTGGGGACGGTGCTCATCCGACCCATGTCACATACGCTCGACTCGACCAACTCTCACTTCAGATTCTTGTCGGCAAGATGCACACGACGTGGATTACCCCTTGCCCCAGCGTTCGTCCTCACTGACTATAAATCCCAGGGTAAAACGTTCGTAGAAGTACTCTTGGAGCTGCGCGGCAATCGCGTAACCAACGGCGAACCCTCCAAATGCGATTTTACGAGCCTCTATGTTCAACTGTCCCGGTGTACTACGCTTCATGGCATCAAGCTCCTCAGTCCCGTGAGATACCAGGATTTTATTGACAATACGCTAGATCGAGCCATGCTTGATGGAATGCGCAGACTCACAAACTTGGCGGCGCAAACGAGATCGGCATATGAAGGTGGCGATTCGGGAAAGCAGTGACAAAGTGGTCAATCCAATCGTTTATTTAGCGTTTTCTTGCGTAGAAGAGTTACACCTGATAAGGTGATCGGACCGCACGCCAATCGTCTGGATCTCGCTCCCCTCCCCTCCCAGGACGTAAGCGCTTTTGCTCCTCGCAGTACTGCCTGACGGCTGTAAAGCCAACTTGGCGGCCCTTCCCCGTCGCCAAACAGGTCCAGGACATGGTCACAGAACATCCATATGCCTTCGAGATGCTGCGGAAGTAGTGGCCTCCTGTCTTTGCGCGCGACCACAACGGTCCCAACGTGCGACTGCCACTCTGGCGGCGCATACCCGGAATTGGCGTCTATGTTGAGGTACGTAGCGATCTGATTGTCGAGGTCTGCCCGGTTGACGGAGTCAGTCCCCACTCGGTGCAGAACCAGCGGGACTTCGATTAGCGCTGGAATAGGAGACACTGGATGCAAAAAGATTGCATGATCTTCAAGTATTGTAACAGCAGACCAAGGCAGGGACCTGCGCTTCTCAACCTCGCAGCGGACAATGACAGCTTCAACGTGCCCGGAATCGCCGTGCGTCTCAGTCAAACTGGGTGTGTTCAGCGGTGATGACGCATTCACAGGGATCGATTCTGCCGCCGACGGTCGCTGGGACGTTTCTGGCTCCGAATCGGTGTCTATGTTGTCCCACTTCGAGTAATCGATAGGAGCCATGGGCTTTGACAGATTGCGCCGGTAATTTTTACTGCACCTGATTTTCGCCTTCGCTTTATTTATCGAGGTGATCTATGGACAGGTGCGGAAGGACAAAACGCTGACGCAACGCCTTGGATCCGGATTCCAAACTCTCCCTGCATTGGTGCCTGCCGCCCTGCAACCCCGCCTACCGTTCCTCAAGGCATTGGCGGGCCCCGGAGGGGACCGGTCTCCTCCAGTGTACGAGTATCGGATAGATGTGAGACAGGTCCAGCCACGACAGCAGCCACCTCCTACTGAAACCACTCGGTACGCCACTCCATGCGGGTCATCGTTGGCAATGGGGGGAATGAGCCGATTCGCTGGCCATGACTGGTCACTGTCGGTGGAAGGTGGTTCACAGTGCTACTTGCGATGCTCCCTCTGGAAGCGCATGCTAGACCAGCAAAAGCAATTGATCAACAGCAGCCTCGAGGCGCAGTCACGGCGAACTTGGCCGGCTCAGAACTGGCCTGAATGAGGCCGGAACGAGGCCGGAATATATAGCCTAATCAGGCGTTTCCAGATAAGGGGGGCCACCGCAATGTAGCTCTGCGTTGTCTGGCTTGAAGTAGCTGCGTGGGCTGCGCGTCAAAAAAACCTCGCGCCTAATACCATGATGGAAGGTGTGAAAGCCTTGGCTCGGCTGTCCATATTTGCGCAGCTTTGGATTCGGCCCGAAGATGGGGCAGAGCAGAGCTCTTGACGTCATGAGCTGCAGTAAAAGTGATGGACGAGAGGTATCGAGAACCGCGAGGGCGGGTAGGGCTGGGGCGGTGAACGGCCTCCCACAAGTTGTTGCATAGGAGGGATAGAAAGAAGTATGAGAAAGGTAAGAAAGAGAAGCAATGCTAGGACCGGAATCTCAAGTAGCAGGGGACCGCGAGGGTCATCTGGAAAGGTGCATTTACTGGTTGGCGGCCAGGCAGCAGAGGATATTAAATAAGTCCGCGGCAGCCCCGCCGACCCGGTTTTGGCTTTGCTGACAACGAGGTTGCTGAAGACGAGACCAATGGCGAATAAGAGACTCCAACGCTCTGCGTCACGCCTTGCCGATTTGCCGGGGAAGGGCTTGAAGAAAATGGCTCGGAGGACATTATGATACTGTTGGAAGAGACTGGTTGTCTCTGGATGGTTCTATGGTCGTGTCGACATTTGTCAATTATGTGTAAGAGGCTGGCCCGGAGTTGATCTAGCACAAAAGCTGGGTTATTCGGATAGAGGCCACCTTGTTTCCAGGCAGAGAGAATTATGGTCTTCTTGAAAGTGCGGTTGCGGATTTCCTCAAAGTGATAGAGAAAGTCGGTCTTGTTGAAGTCAGTAGAGCCGTCAGCAACTTCGCGATGCAGCACATACTAGTGCCAGTGCTTATACGGAGACCTGAGCGGCCCATTACCGCTGGACGGAAAATATACTACAACTATATATTTCAACGTTTGTCCAACCTCGGCAAGCAGACGTGGATTGACGGCCTTCAATATCGAGGGCATATGGAATTGATGGGAATTGACGCACGGGCTATTCAATTTAATAATATTGGAACCATTGAGCTGTGCGTGGAATTGATTGCCACCCTGCAAACCATTACCCTACCTACATATGAGGCCTGCTAACTTCCTCCTTCCCCAATCCTCTTCCAGCCCTCCCTCGATCACACTAACGTCGCGTCGACACGAGGGCACAGGGTTCTCGGGGCTGATTTCACCGAGTATTATTCCCGATCGTTCCTATGGTCAGCGGCGGGATCCATAGAGCCTTCAACAAACTGCTTGGCCCAAGCCTCGTCGTAGGCGGTGTTCGCATTAGCAGATTGGCATTCGATAATATCCTCCAACTCCTTCGCCTTCAGGAAATTTTCATCAAAATCACGAGCGTCCCGTTCGTAGGCCGCACGTTCATCATTTGTCAATCCGGACACATCGCCTAGGACGCTAATGCCGTAAAGACGACGGGACTGTTTGCCTTGGAGTCGAGCGACCTGCTCGGCACTCGGTTTAAGAGCCTTAATAATCTTCCTATCGGCAGCACCGATGAAGATGTAGCAGTAGCTATTTGCACTAGAACCATCCTTGAGGTAGTCGTTTGCAATCGTCTTGGAAAGAGCGAGACCGGGGTCGCCGCCGATCGGACGGACATCATGGAAAACACCTCCATTGTCCTCTATATAACGGCGAATAGCACAGACAGCGGGGGAATTAGCGTCATCAGAATGGACAATGACGTTGCAGCCTTTGGGGTCAAACGTAACGTCAGCAGAAACGGCCATTTCGCTGATATTTGGAAGATGAGTAGATGGTAATGAAGCTGGTTGCAATGTGGAAAGTTGCAAGACTGCGAATGGATGATTGATAGCAACGAAGAAAAGATAAGATATTCGTGAGGTGAAGAGGATTAATATAGGCGTTTTCAACCGCCTCTGCTCCAGTACCGTCCTGCCTAGGTAACCTGCCTAGGCCCTAGGCAGCGAACCCAATGTTGAGAGGAGCACGTAACTACCAAGCTTACCTCGCCGTCATCCCGTAATTTTGAGGCTGTGCTTGATCAGTGCAAGGCATTGGTCTTAGACCATGTCTTTAGATAACCATATATATAGAAAGCTCAAAGATGAAGAACGTATACGGTATTACTATGCCACATGGCGATCTCTAGCGCGTAAATTCGGACCACAAGGTGAAGCATTTATATGTCAGTCCCCATTCCTCACCATATCCTTAAAAGTTTGGGGTCTCGCGATCTTATATCGCATGCGGTTAGAATACGTCGCCCAGAACATAGCTCCGTGGCGCAGCCCACCGCTATTGCGAGTTGTTAACTGGATTGGGAACCAAGGCAATCCAATTGAACAGCACTGCCTCAATAGCAAGGTGAGATGTTTAGAGAGAAGAAATGGCAATTGATATGCGCGCGGAACCACTTTGCTACGGACGTCGTCTTACGGACGCTGTGTGGCTGACCCCTCCAAATCCGGCAATTGATAACTTATAGCTTCATTGAAGTTTATTTCCCTCGCGCACAGTCCTGATATTTTGGTCCACCCATGCGAAGAATAACTGCGCTCTTGCGTGTACTTCTATCCCAACATTAGCGCAGCAAGAAACATGCGTCGCTTGCATCGTAAGGGAGATGACGTCGCCAATATGCAAGATTCATTCGCCATACAACCTCGTATTGGTGACTGCGATTGTAGCAATTTGAGGTAGTATAACGCCGTTAAGAGTGTAAAATACGTCGCGTTGGAGGTTCGAAGTGTACGTTCAACGAAAGCCCGAAGAGGTACAGCTTGAATCATGTCTGGCGAAGTCGGATATGACGTTGGCCAGAGAGCCAGGAGCAGTGTGGTTAGTAATATGACAATAAAACAATATATCGCAATACATATGATATGATATGAGTCTTTCTGTATTGTGACAATACAATACAGTCATCTTCATATTGTACCAATACAATATGCGCTGGACCATATTGGCAAAACGCGTCGGTCTGATCAATGTTTTCCCCAGAAAAGTCTCCTATTGGAGCGCGAAAAACGCGTAAAATAAGTATAAATCCGATGCCCTACACTTTTTCGCTGGGACGCTCGTACAATGCCCCAACAACGCTTATCGTTTGGTCAAGCGCCCACTTGCGATGGCTCATCCGAATCAGTCGCTTCTGAAGAACATCCCGCCAAGAGCTTGCCGCAGCAATTTGGTGACGAAGATTCCAAATGTTCTTCGCCGCGGCGTCGCTCAGCTTCAGTAGCTTCCGTCACGTCGCTGGCAAAGCCGAGAACGTCGTGGGTATTCTCTCATATGCCAGATGAGGACATCGAGACTAGGTATTACAACAAAAGGTCCGGTAAAGAAGAATGGCGCTGCAAGCACTGCGATAAGACGTATTCTTGTTCTGGTGGCACTGCGGCCCCAGCCAAGCACCTTAACGATCCACCTCCTGACGGTCATGGCCTCCCAAAGGGCGCCGCGCGGTCAATGAAAACGGTCAACATACGGAATATCATGGAACAGGCTCGCGCTATGGCTGACGAAAACCCACACAAACGCCGACGGCTTAGCGATCGGCCGGGGGATTCGATTGATCCGGACCAGCTCGAGGTGCTCTATGTTAGACTTGTCGCAGCATGTTCCCTTCCCTTTCGGCTGGCGGAGTGTCCAGAGTTCCGAGCGTTCTTGACTTATATCAACGCCGATGTCGATACTTGGCTTCCAGATTCGCACGTCACCATCCAATAGTGGATAATGCGACAGCATCGATATCAGAAAGTCAAGGTCAAGCAACGCATTCTGTCGGCAAAGTCGAAGATTCACATCAGCTGCGATCTGTGGACTTCGCCCAACTGCTTGGCAATATTGGGAGTGGTTGCTCATTATGTCGCAGAAGGCAATCGCTTGCAACACCACGTGTTAGCATTGAAAAACATTGATACCGAGCATGACGGGACGAATCTTGCTAGAGCAGTACTGGAAGTCGTCGAAGACTGGGGGCTTGCCTCGAAGCTCGGGTATTTCGTCATGGACAACGCGCGCAACAACGACACGATGATGAAGGCACTGTCTCTCAGTCAGTAATAACCCCAGTCTTTGCGATTTCGAGTCCGAATCTTAAACATGACAGGCCTTTTGCGCCGATTCGACCTACAATATGAGCCGAAACCGCATCGCCTCCGCTGTCAGGGTCACATCATCAATCTTGCAGCCAAGGCCTTCCTCTTCGTCACGGACAACGAGAATCTTCACGATAGCGAAAGAGATGATCGTGTCGTGAGCCTAAAGGAGATTGAAGCATGGCGGAGAAAGGGTCCCCTTGGCAAACTTTACAATTTTGTCGTCTTTATACAACGCAGTGTCCAGCGTAGTCAGAAACTTCGAGCAATCAGCCACGATCGCAGGCTCGCAAGGGACAATGAGACAAGATGGAGCTCGTGGTACACGACCTTGCAAACGGCACTGCATCTGCGAGGCGCGATTGAGGAATATTTCAACAAATGGAAAGAGCCGGATTGTGCAGGGGATGAGCTCTCTCCAGATGATTGGGTCATTCTAGAGAAGCTCAAAATGACGACAAAAGCTCTGGAATCCTCCTTCGCAACCCTCGACAACGTGCTCTTGGCTATGGACTACGTCTTAAACCCACTTCGAATCAGGAAAAGAAGCACACAGAAATGACCCAATCATGGCACCGATGTACAATTCAGGATGGGCGAAAATGAACAAGTACTATTGCCTGACCGACGAGTCACCAGCTTATGTGGCGGCCATTGTCTTGCATCCTTCGCACAAGTGGCATTACGTACACGAAAGTTGGAAGGAGTGGGTCGAATCGTCCAAAAAGATGATCATTGCACTTTGGGAGGATTACAAGCCCGTCGAAGCGTCGCTACCGCTCGACAAGATACCGGCTGCGGCCAATGAGTTCTTGAATTGGAGAAACAAGCATCTGCAGCCAGCACTCATCGTTGACGAGTACGAGCATTACTGTCAATCTGAAAGAGTTTATGGCTTCACAAGCGCTATTTCGTGGTTATCTGCTGGGCAAATCGCCGCATTACTCAGGGGCACCACATTAAGGGTCGATCCATGCAGCAACACGCCAATGCTATTCTACGCGCTAAGGGTAGGGAGCCTACCGCCGGGCGGGCTTGGTCTAAGAGGTTTATGAGCCGCTTCTCTGAGGTATTCCATCGCCGCAAGACCGTGACGAGAGACGCGAAGCGCAAGGCGATGCAACATCGTGGCATGGATGAGGCGTTCTTTAAGGGCTAGCGCAACTGCCTCGCCGATTAGTGATTACGGCGTTCTCCCCTGAAAATACGTGGAATTTTGACGAGACCGGCTTTATGGTCGGATATCTCGAGAAAGGCAGCTTCGTATGGACCTTTGGCGAGATCGAGAAGCCCGTTCTTACTGATTCTCACGATAAAGTGACTGTGACAGCCATCGAAGCGACTATATATATGTGTGTGTGTGCGCGCGCGCGCGTGTATGTGACGGAGCATGTAGAAGTCGTCTTGGAGCCGCTTGAGGTAACTCTTGTCTGTCGGCATGTCTCGATGGGAATACTCGGAATAGAAGCATTTCAGCTTCGTCGTGGCAATAGTCACCGGGGCTGAAGCCGCCAAGGCCAATAGATGTTGAGCAAACCCTGGCCGCGAGTGCCTGGTGCCAGACTCTAGCACTCTACGAGCTGTCAGGAGTCGCCTTGCCTGCCAAGAAATGGTGAGGGGTGAAAATAAGCAAGATCCAGGGTCGCAGGAGCCGTCCGTAAGGCTGATGGCCAGAAGCACCATTCGATATCCTTTTTTGTTGGGACCGGCATCAATGCTGGGTCGTCCAGAGCCCAGACCGTCCGGCTCCCTGAGCGGGATTAAGCTTAAAACGAGGCCACAGGGGCTGCAGTCAGCGCGCGTCAGCCATCTTTACTTTTTCTTCACGCCTCGTCACATATCATGAACGACTGGGGGAGATAAAATAAGCTCCTGCGCCTCGTATGTATGGTACAGACATGCGTATATTACCTCGTCAAGCGACAGCCCGGAAGAGGCGTCGGGCGAGCAGGAGGAGCCGTTCTGGCGTTGCTATTGGCTCGCCCTGGGGGATTCTTTTGATATGCTCTATCCGTCCTCTGTTGTAATTTCATGCATTGATCGAATTGGTAATTACAGTCACCCTAACGTAGCTATCTACGGAGTAGATCTTCCTCGGTTCCGTACTTGCCAACATGATTCAATACGAGAGCATCAGCTGCGCGGAGTTCTTGAAAATATGACGGGCCATAATGCGAGCCTTGGGACAGACGTTCCGCCAATGGTACCAAGGGCGGCCTGGGAAAAGAAGCAAAAGCGTGCTGTGTGTCTCATATGCCCCCCTGGCTCATCGAAAATCTTACATGTGCTCTGCTCTGCCGTCGGCTCTCACTCTGGTCTGGGGAGCTGCACGAATCCCCAAAAGCAAGCAAAGGCTGGTGTGTTTTCCGTACAGCGCCTTGTGACCGCTCAGATCTCCGCGAGGGAGCACAGGACGTGCTGAGCTAGGCTATCGAGAATCAACCGCACAAGATTTCCCCCAAAGACAATCTCTTGCACTCACCCATACAGTATTTCATTTGCGCTGTGTGTCAAGCCTGTCACCCGTCAGCGGGATCTTCAGGCGCGTGACCGTAGCCATGGTGTTGGTCAACCCTTGGAGAGGCGACGAAGCCGTGACGATGTCCTGATAGCGAACCCGCGCCGACCTGTCCTGCATGAACGATCCGACCCAGCGTGCGAGGTTTGGTGGCCATCCTTGATCCCGTAAGCGAAGAATAAGTCTGTTGCGGAGAACTGTGTCGAACGCGCCCTGGATATCCATAGTCACCAGGGTGGCAGCCTGTTTGCGCGCAAATGCCTCTTCAATGTCGTACACCAGTGCGGCCACGACTCCACGAGGATCCACGGCCGACCTTTTCGGGAGCGCGACGGCTTGTTGCGGGTGCAGCATGCCGAAGTGGACAGAGACCGTGCGATGAGCTGTTCGAGGCCCTTGCCGAGACAAAGACAGAAAAGGGGAATAGAGCGCCAAGCGCAGGGCGAAAGACCTCTTCGCCCCGGCTTAGCAATCATGACTGCTTCTGCTTCTCGGAAAGTCCTATTCAGGCTTTCTAATCATACACGTATGATTTAATTAAATTATATGTTAACCATGTATTGCCCTTATGCATATATCATACGGCCCCCGGTGTATGATCATATATGGTCATACGCGGGATGAAGTTCTCCCGAGGTAGAAACGATAAGGCATGTACAATAACGGCATCTCACCAGTGCCCAAGGCCCATTCTCCCAGTCCGGAATGATCAGTCTTTCCGTTAGAGAACTTGCGTGAGTGACATATTTCTCGTAGATGCTAGGAAATGCGAAAGTCGGGCTGTCGTGGTTGGTAACTGTTGCATCAATCGCAGACTCTCTGTTACGGCGAAGCCGATTGAAAGCTCCGTCATGTCGCGGTAATAGTCTGCTTCGACACGGACGTTGTCCAGTATAAGGTGTCAGATGACGAACGACAATATCTGTGTTTTTTCTGTATGACTTGAGTCTTTCTGCCATATTTGTCTCGGCAGCTACATGTATTGGATCCACACCGTCAAGCCGTCAATTTCTCACGATGGACTCATTTTCTAGCCACACGCCTAGTGACTGCCAGTCATCCATAGCCGCGGTGATCGAGAGGAATACCGAGGTGTATGACAGGCTGCGCTCACCCGCGGCTGGATCTGGTACACCGGTAGCTTCGAAACGTAAACGCGTTACTACGGCTGATGCCACCTGGGAACACACTCGAAGACCTCAAGAATCCGAGCCCTTGCGTGCTGGGCCGAAAAATAATTTGGTGTTCTACTGCAAATACTGCTGCAATCCACCCTACTCGACATACGTGTCCACCACGTTTCGTAGCCATCTGCTCAAGATACACTCCGTTGAAGCCGCCAGCTCAGAACCCAATTCAACAAAGAAAGCGTGTACAAATCTTTTACGAGACGCGTTCAACAAGGCCGGTGAAGTTGAACTTACCAGACTTCAGGCAAGGGAGGAGCAGGCTCTTCGAAGCGCCCTCAATTCAAAGGCTGCAATGGAAGCCTTGGTCCAGCTGGTTACTGTACGTAATCTTCCGTACAATTGCAACACCTGGCCAGAACTGCATGCTCTGCTTATGGCAGCAAATTATACAGCTGAAGGACTCATCAATACCTCTCACGGACATATCCAGAAGCTTTGCACGAACTCGTATGCGATCCATAAAGATATCCTTCGGAAACGACTTCAGTCCTCACCTACCAAAGTTCACCTCTCCGCTGACGTATGGAGTGCTCCAAACCATAAATCATTCCTTGGAATATGTGTACAATTCTTGCAGGAAGGCATGGTGAATCCTTGCCAGGCACTGCTGGCCTTACCTGAGCTCCCTGGCATAGACGGCCCTGGAAGTCATAGCGGAGCCGAGCAATGGAAGCTTCTTCAGCCGGTTATTGAGGACTATGATATAATGGGCCAGTTAGGCTATATCACAGGTGATAACCACGGATCCAATGACGTGCTCTGTCGTCTATTGAGCCGCTTTCTTGAGGAACGAGGCATTGCGTGGAATTCAAAGCATCGACGAATCCGTTGCCATGGCCATGTTGTCAATCTTTGCGTTCAGGCCTTTCTTTTCATGGATAGCAAAGAGGCCGTGCTTGAAGCCTGTAGGCAAATGGAAGAGATGGATCATGCATCCTTCAATATAGATATGATGCAGGGTTGGAAGAAGAGAAAAGAGCGTGGCTGGAGCCAAATGGGCCCGCTTGGAAAACTGCATAACATCGCGATCCACATTCGCGGTACACCTGTGGTGCAAGGCAGATCTATGGACCACTTGTGCTGAGTACCGATGCTCTCCTCCCACACGCCCTCAATCTTCCCGGAGATAGAGAGGCTCAAGCCAAAGAGCACTGGCGCGCCAATGTCACCAACTTCATCGAAAGAGTAAGCAAATCAGCAACCTCTATATTCGTGAGAGGCGAGCAAGAGTGGTGTCTGGCAAATGAGCTTCGTGGAGACAAGGGTCAGAAGGTCATAGATCGAGCAATGGAGAAGACGTTAAGGGGACTCGTGAAAAGCACGACACGACATCAATGAGGGGAATGTCAGACCAGTGCGTTTGGTGACACGATCTAAATCGGCTTGGAGAAGGAAGGGTTCGAAACGACTCAAACGAGTGCTTGCAAACAATCTTGAAGTGATAATAGCAAAAGCACGAATCAAGCATTCAAAGCCATTTCCTGACATTGTGGTCCCTGCATCGCCCTACACATTCAAACCTGGCCTGTCAAGAGCTGAACGCTCGTTCACGGTACTGCCTACTGCCTGGCAGGCAGTCGCAAGTAGACGTGTCGCTGCCTATGGCTGCAGCACCGTTAGTTCTTTTCTTTCATCGATGTATATAGGAAAGACAAATGAACTCTCATTAGATAAAAAAATCATGAGTTTTTCAGTCCCTGATCCATGTGCCAGCTTTGCTCAGGGCTCCTAATAGTGCGAACGGTTCGAAAATATGCCTCGAACCGTGAAGACGGTTCGTCCGATTTTGTAAACCGAACCGGTGGTTTTTTCCGGGTTCGCGAACCGCACTAATAGTCTAGGCGCCATCTTCGAACCGCACCGAACCGCAAACCGCGGTTTGCACTAATAGTCCAATGTGCTCCGGATGTCTTGCAGACATTCTCTGCGTATTTTCCGGGCTTTCTGGAACCGAGCACTATCAAAAACTCTTTGCTATTACGTTCGGTCAGCTATGTATCATCATCAATTTCCAGCTCCTGGTTGCCGAGCTCATTGTCCGTGGCCCCAGATCCGACGTAACAGCAGTCCGAACTCCGAAGGGACTATGAGGGCGCTATTATCCCATGACCTCAAAAACTCCAGGATATTGACAGTTTCGATGCCCATTGATCCTCTTTGGTCAGTCACCGTGGCTTTCGCTTTGGGGAAAAGCTTCTCCGTCTCAGTCGACATCGGCGCAATCGAGAGAATATCAACAACCATAAGAGACAGGTTGGGGAATCTGCGTCTTTGTGCAGGCTCGAGCCACCACTTTAGGGGATCCGGTATCATCATCACGGGTTCCCGACAGTACACCTCGTATTCGTCATCGTCCATGTTGAAAATCGTAGTCTTCTGTTCCTTCATCCAAGTTTTGTATCCATTCGGTCGTCGGGCATTAGAATCTTGTGCACAACCTTGTCGAACGGCAGGACATGAGGTTGTCGAGTTGTATGTCTCCCTCCACAGCTGTGCCACTCGACTTTTTGCCCTCTCAATCCATTCCGTCTTTTCCTTCCAAGTCTGTTCCATGTAGGCCCACTCGAGGGAAGGATTCAATACTGTCGCTGCTGAATAGAGTCGAGAGTCCTCTATCAGCTCATAATAGTCGGCGAGCTTAGCCCAGGCGGTCTCCATCATTGTCGCTAGATGGGGAATAGTAGTAGTAAGTTGAAAGTACTCTCTCTTGCAGTCTCGATGTGATGCAGAAGATAGTCCATGGTGGGTAGGATATCGGAGATGGATGAAGTTGCGGAGCTTTCGTCTGCCAGCGTAGCATCATGAAACGGCTCAAGAAATTTGTAAATCTCAGCCAAAGTCACCCAGTCAGAGGCATTCAGCGCGTCTTCCTGCAAAGCTGGTTCTTGTGCGCAGAAGATCGTTATAGCCTGTCGGATCTTGGGCCTGAGAGCCCATTCGACCATCCTATACCAGGAATTCCATCGTGTATCGTTGTCGCGCCGCAGTTTGAGACCATTGGTGAGAATTGTGAACATCTGAAGTCTCTGCGGAGTCCATGTGGTGTAGACCATTATGCAGCTTGCCTATTGCCCCGCGCTTCCTCCACTGCCCGACTTGGTTGTCGGATGGGCCCGTCGTTGATGGCCTCTTTCCAATCAGAAATTCCATCACAGCCAAGTTGATATCACATGGCCAAGACAGCGAAGCCTGTGAGGGAGGGGATCGTAGAAAACGTTGAATTTTCGCTCCAAATCGTCCGAAATTTTGTCAAACCATGGTGTTCATATTGCTGGCGCTATCCATCATGAAATATCCAATGTTTGATGCAATTCCGTACTCCCGTATAAACTCCATGATGGCCTCGGCCATGTTCTCACCGCTGTGCTGGCCTTCGAGCTCTCAGATGTGCCAGTGTCGGAGGAGCGTCGGCGGGTTCCGGTAGCGAAGCTCCTGTCTTTGCCAGAGCATCCGCCTCCTCGTTACCTGAGATGTCAGCATGGCCTGGGATCCAACGGAACTCCACAGCTCCGTGTTTTCGCGCCAAAGATTGGAACTCAAGGAACACCTCTTGTGAGGAGTCGCTCGGCGTGCTCCGTAAGCACGTGGCGGTCGCGACGGGAGGCTCAGCGCAGCCTTCAACCCCTCCAGCGCACCTTTAGCTTCATCATCGAAGACCTCAGCAGGCTCCAGACGGCCCTTGCCGCTCAAGACGGTGGAACCGTCCCGACGGACAGCATAGCCATATCCGACGTGGCCTTCGGCAGAACGGGACCCGTCGGAATAGACAACCAGAGTTCGGGGCGGTAGTGCCTGGAGCCAATCGCGGAATCTTTTCGTCGTCCCATTTTTCGATGCACTCTGCAGAGGCGCAGTCTGCTCTTCGGCAGATCCGCGCTGCAGTAAGGCAGGCCTTGGGCAGCTGGACAGCAATTCATCGGTGCGCCGCAGCCTAGTCCGGAAGGGCTGTGACTGTTTTTGGTACTTCAGCTTGATCATTTTATTCACGATGGGAGCCTTCGGTCGCGACGTGCGCTTCACGAGCGGATGAGCTTCGTCGAGAGCTTTGAGACGCGCAGCAAAGGCCATCCGACGCGCATCAAGGAGCAGAGGGACGGGCGGTATTCCTGCCTCCCTGTGCAGGACGTTCGTCGGTGTCGTCCTCCACACAGGCAGAATAGCCCGAAGAGACGTGTAGAGTGCATTGCTCATCTTCTTGACGAGATGACCAATCCCCGACGGCCCCTCCTTGGATGGCTTCGTCCAGCGCGGGGACGTCGGACCAGGGTACCAGGCATCCGTTACATAGAGTAGCACCGGGATGACGCAAGCGTAAACAGCTCGCCGCACAGCGCTCGGCAAAGGACCATGCTTGGTATTTGTCAGTTTCCTGAGATGGAAGGCAACGGCCTGCGCCTTGGCCGTCCATTTTTCGACGTGAGTCTTGAATGCCAGTGCGCTGTCGAGCCAGACGCCGAGCCAGCGCATTGCTCGATCTGGGCGTTTCTCTACTTCGCCATGGAGCACTGGTGGCGCCGTTTTGGGCGTCGTCCGAGAGAAATGCATCACTTCTGTCTTCTCAGGGTCGAAGGCGATTCCGTTGGCGGCGCCCCACGACACAAGTTCACGCACGTGGTGAGATGCTTCGGCAGACGTCTCGTCCAGGCTATTGCCGACGCGGAGAATGGCAGTGTCGTCCGCGTAGCCGAAGCGTCCCTGAGCGTTACCTAGGCGATATACCGGCTCCGTGTACAACAGGAAGAGGATCGGCGAGACTGGCGATCCCTGTGGCAGACCGCACTGGAGAGGCGATGAGTCCGTCACGGTATCTTGATAGCGGATGCGTGCCGATCTGTCTTGCATGAACGAGTCGACCCAGTGCGCGAGGTTCGGTGGCCATCCTTGCTCTCGTAAGCGAAGGATCAACCTGTTGCGAAGGACTGTCAAAGGCGCCCTGGACATCCAAGGTCACCAAGGTTGCAACTTGCTTGCGAGTGAACGCCTCCTCGATGTCATGAACCAAGGCAGCTACGAGGTCCACGGCCGACCACTTCGGAAGCGCGCCGGCTTGCTGAGGATGCAGCACGCCGAAATGGACCGAGGCCCACGCTAGTCGCCGTGCGATGAGCCGCTCGAGGCCCTTGCCGAGACAGGACAAAGGGAAGACGGGGCGCCAAGCGCGGGGTGTAGAAAAGATCTCTGCGCCCCGGCTTGGCAATCATGACCACTTCTGCTTCTCGGAAGGGCTTCGGATGATGGCCAATGCTGAGGCAGCCTTGATACAGCTGGTGGACAAGACTTCCGATTGCATGCCAGACAGCGCGGAGCATCCGCACCGTGATGTTGTCCGAGCCTGGAGATGTGTTCCCGGTGCATAAAGTGGCATCGCGGGTCTCAAAAGAAACCTGATCGGCGAACGGTACCGTCTGCCTTGTGTTCACCGAACCCCATGGGTCTGCGATGTCGTCGTTCGCCGTGCGCCGTTCCAGAGTGGCCCGTCGCAAGGCGTTGGCCTTTTCCAGCTGCGTCTCATACACTCGGCCATCTACTTGCAGGGGCGGTGCTTGAAATGGTCCTGGGGACTTCAGCCAGCGGACCGTCCTAAAGACGGAATCGCTGTCGCTGAAGCTGTCGATCAAGTTGCGCCAGTAAAGGTGTTTGGCCCGGCGCACCACGTTATGAAACTCCCTCTTGGCTAGCTGCACTTCCCGGTCGAAGCCGAGAGGATAAACTCGCCTCCACGCGCCGTAGTTGGCCGCCGCCTTTGCGCATTCCTCAGTCCACCACAGCGCGTCATGCGTAGTCTTGCGAGCAGGTCGACCAGCAGCTCTGGCTGCACACCCGAGAAGGTTTACAAGAGCCGACGCGAGGTCATCGAGCTCTGAAGTAGATGTGGTGGTAACCGGGACGGCGGCGGCACCGGCCTCTACCAACTCAACGAACCGCTTCAATTCCTCGTCGGAGCTGAGACGGATCTTCCCTATTGGAAGGGGTGCTGGAGCGAGTTCTGGCAGCGTGATGCTCAGGGTAAAATGATCGGAGCTGGTTGCTAAATACTCCTCGACGACAGCGTCGGCCAGGGGTATGTTGGAGAAGGCGAGATCGACTGCGTTGCCGCGCGCATTGGTCGGGACATCGACAGGATTCAGTAGGCTGAGTTGGTTGTCCATTGCCCAAAACGCTATATCTTCGCCTCGGTCCTCTCGTCGACCGGCCTGCCAGCTGGGATGCTTGGCATTGAAATCACCGGCAACAAGGCACTTGTCCGGTGCGGCCCACTGAAGTAAGATCTCGAGCTCCGTCGTAGTACGGCTGCCGATAGAAGTTGACTATCGTGATGCCGTTCACGGTGAGCCAAAGAATGTCGCGAGTCGACGCAGGTCTCCTTTGATCTGCGAAGAAATCTGCGGAGCGCCGGACGCATGTCATGACCCTCGGGCGAGTATCGCGGCCGTCCCAATCATTGATCGGGAAGAAGGTGTCATAGGCCGGATGCGTCTTGGTGAGGCATCGACCATCTTTCAGTCCCGTCCATGGCTCCTGCAGCAGGACAACGTCGTACTGTTCCACGTCGGCCAACGCGAGGGCACAATCATGCGCCGGCGGGATCTTTCCCACGTTGGCTTGGAAAGACTCGCAAGGTCCTCCTATCGCTTCGATTAGGTGGGAAACAGCGAGGCATTAGGGCAATGTCACAGGACTAGTGCGTCGTTTCTTCGACCGGACGGCAGGGAGGAACTGGTCCTCGTCGCCGACGCGCGGCGGCGTTGTGGCCACAACGATGCATGGGGGTGACGACGCGTCTGACTCGTGACTGACGCCCCTGTCGGAGCTTCCCTCTCTCCAGCTGCCTGCGGTGCCATCGACTCCGAAGGACGTAACTGCGGGTTACCAGGGCTCTGATCGGACTGATCGGACGCTCTGACGTATACCAATATACAGGTGTCGCGCTTGCCGGAGGCGGATCCAAGGGACCTGCGGCACCTTGACCGACCAAGCCCATCGAGCCCACGCCGGGGGGTGCCTTGCACTATCTAGCATTTCTACCGTCATGAATCTCGAGCCCGTCTCCAGTCAGCGGGATCAAGGCGGGGTGAAGTGAAAAAGGGAAGGAGGGTGAAGGGAAAGTAAGCGGTCGGGGCTCCGTAGCAGCTTCTTTTTATAGAGGTTATTCCCTCTTGAAGAACGTGCGCAGCAGTCGATGACTACGTACGGCGCGCTCCTCCTCTTTTCCAGCCAAAGAACTTCTTGTAGAGAGCCTGCTCTCAACAGAGTCTCTCGCGCGCGCAACAGGCGCAAATGCCCTTGAGCCAAGGGCTGGGCGCGCGCGGCGTCGATAGGGAAAGACCTCGTGCTGCTGGTGCCGGTGCTAGTAAAAGCTGCTGCGAGAGGCATAGGCTCGATGCCGTCGTCTCGCAGCCCGGGCTTCTTATCGGGGGTTTTCTCTTCCAAAGGGTAGCTGGACTCTCAAAATCATCCTTTGTGCCCGCCTGTTAGGCTAGGCCGAGAAATAACCCGGGAGGCCCTGCAAAAAGACCCGCTTCCACTAACAGCCGCAGTGAAGGAAAACTTTTTTACAGGGGAGAGTTGTACTGCTTTCAAATAGTAATGTAATGTAATGTATTTTCCGTCCAGCAGCCATAGGCCGCTCAGGTCTCCGCGAGGGAGCACAGGACGTGCTGAGCTAGTGGCTATCAACATGCTACATATCACATGGTTTAAACCGCTATCCAGCATTTCATCGGCTCAAAGGCGCTCATAATAAGCCTGTTGCCCGTCAGCGGGACGCCCAGGCGTAGTGAGTAGGCACTAGTTGTAATTGGATCAGCAAAAGTCGTGAGGGCCTTGCAGCCCTCGCTGGCCTCGGCGGACACTGGTCACGAGACCGTAGCGCCTTTCGAAGTCAAGGAGTGAAAGAGGAGATGCGGGGAGAGGGAGATGCGGGAAGAGGGAAGGGAACAAAGGTTGTCTAAGTGGCGTGGGCAGATTCCTCCAAAGAAGGAGCTTGCTTTCGCCAGTTTGACAAATCTGTCGAAGTCTTTGCCAATCGCGCGGGCAATAGCCCTAGGCGGCGACGGCGTGAGCCTCAAACGGTGCCATGGCGCTACTTTCCGACAATAGAAGATGTGCGTTGGGTCTTTTCGCCGGCCGCATGAGCACGTCAGTCGCTCATCGTGGTGATCGAACCTTTCATGATAGTCAGCAAAATCCCCATGACGGGTCCTTGCTGCAAGCAGGTGATGGAGCAGAGGCCGAGAAAGCGCCAACTCTGGCGG
>KQ030818.1:5695-19350 GCA_000956045.1 Hirsutella minnesotensis 3608
ACAAGCCCCCGATGAGGAGCAACTCGGAAAACGGCGAGGCAAGCTGCTCGCGGAAATTCGGGAGCCGGAACGCCTTTATCTCGAGAATAACTGGAAACCGAAAGAGCGGCAATTTGCCCGAGCGCACACACGAAAATACCCAAATCTCGGATGCAACAGCACCCAGAGGAACGAAAGTTACCACGTGGTGGTCAAACAGTCTCTCAGTAGGCAACTTCCCTTGCAAGCATCCTGTCAAAAACTGGCCGAAAGCTTGAAGAAATTGTCTCAAAAAATCACTGAAGACGAGGATCGGAGCAGGGCAGACGTCCCAAGGCTGTTGGACCGAGCTGCTTTTCGCTTTCTTATCGGGAAGGTTCCACACTATGTCCTGAGCAAGCTAGCTCCGGAGTGGGAGGCAGCAAAAGCTCTAAGATGGAGGCAAAACACCGAGCTCGAGAAGGAGCGTGAGGTATTGGGTCATCTCAACGAACCTGGATGTCCCTTCGCGTGTGAGTTTCCACTCAGATACGGCCTGCCCTGTCGACACTGGCTGTACGAGGCTGTTGCCAGGTCCTGGCCTATCCCACTCAACCTCCTTCATCCACGCTGGTTACTCGACGGACCCCCGGTGGTACACAGCTGGACCATGTCTTATGCAAAGCAGCCAGCTCCAGAGGTCACAAAAAATCTAGGGGATCGTTACCAAGATGGTGGTAGGAACATGGTTCTTCAATCGGGATTGGAGGTCGTTCAAGTACAGGGGAGCCTCGGCGGACAGCAGGCAGAGGAATTCTCGAGGCTCTTTCGCTTACAGAATGACCGTCTCATAGCAGATTTCCGGGCGCAGGTACAGTCAAGAGCTCTCCTGCCTACGGAATTGCCGGAAGCACTGCATTCGCCTGGCTTGAAGAGCTTCAAATCGCACGGTAGCACGAAAAGGAGATCCATGACCGGCCGTGAGGCCGCGGAGCATACTGCCGCTCGAGCGGACCGAGCCGTTTCGGATTTGCTGAAGGGAGTTGATCAGCTTCATGACCCTTCCTCGACCCCGTCCTCTCCTTTAGCAACTTCGACACAGCCTCTTCGGGAAACGGGACGTAGTCGAAAGCGGAGCACGAAGGATATAGAGAAGGCGACAGCTGCTACTGGAAAGTCTCCAGATAAAGCGGGAAAGGCCCGAAAGGGTGAGGAAATGGATATGCCTAAGCCGCGGTGTAAAAAGCGGAAGGCTTCCAAGGAGGATGAAACGCAGTTGGAACTGCAGCAGCGGCCTACCCAGGATTGTATACTAGTGGATTTCCCTTCAGACTGAAAAATGGCACTTATTCCCGTTCAGGCTGTAGTCGAGGCGCGATGGCTTTTAACCCATGCTTAGCGCGATAATCCCTGTCATCTGTCTGTCCGAACCTGTCTGTCCGGAGCCATCCCGTTAGACTCCTGCTCGCCAAGGAGTTGGAAATGTCAGACATCCGCACCAATGGTTTATTGGGCTCCGATCTCGGAGGCGCTGTGGCTGAATGTGGGGGGGTGCGTGCGAATTGAGATTTGGGTGCGTGTGAATAAAGACTGTCAATAAATTTGGGTGTTGCGATTTGATTTGATTTGATTCAGCGCAGGGGCAATTTGATTTGATTTGATTTGGATAAATTTGATTTGATTTGATTTGATTATGATTTATCTATTTGCAAGTCTGGACTGGCGACGTGGGAGTTCCGTCGATGCCATGGAGCGGGAAGAAGGATGGCGAGAAACGAGAGCTAAACAACGAACCTGATGATATTGGTGAAAACGGGATCGAGGTCAAACGACCTCTAGGCACAGGCACGAGGCGAGTCTTGGTTATGGTTGCCTTAATAGATGAAAAGATGGGACCTTGGCGTCTGCGAATGCCGAACTGTCGGGGAAGGCTGAGAAGAGGTGGGTGAGGAGGAGAGGGAAAAAAGAAGTACGAGGAGAAAGAGGCGGAAGAGAGAGGAGATTTATTTCGCAAGACGAGGCAAGTGCACATTATTGGGGTTTGCTAGCTGCCAGGCTGCGAGGCAGTGCGGCGCGACTTCCAACTCGTTGCGGAAAGCTAACGTTAATACTCGTGCCCGCCCCCACTTTAAGGGGATTCGCTTTGGCTCACCCACTAACCTCTCGCGTGCGACTCTTCTAACATAACACAGCTTCGAGTTTGGCAGACCGCGCTTTCAGCTGCCGCAAATGGGATGTTGAACACTTGGAGAATTTGGCCTTCAAGCAGGCCTGTACCCGTGTTCCGCTCCACTTTATTTGGAACTCGCAAGCTCCCACCTCCTACCTTAAAGGTGTGTTGAACTGTCAGTAGCTTTACGTCTAGGCCCTATCGGAGAGATCCTCCGGGCGAAATACATACATACATACCTTAAAGGTGGGCTATAGGGCAAGCGGTAGAGGTGTATCGAGGTTGTCGAATCTCCAGCTTTCTGGACTTAGAAACTCTCTTATTACCATCTATTGCAGGCTTGGCAACAATCTTGCTTTCCTTTTCATTCCGTGGTCAGCTGAAATTTGAATACTGATCAGCTGAAATTATTGATTCAGCTGATTACTGGTCAGCTGAACATCCGAGTTTTAAGTTTAAAGTTTACTTCCGTAAGAAAGACCTCTAGTACTAGTGTATTACTTAGGGCCTTGTAGTTTCAAGCTTGCCAGGAGATCTTTGCGCACGGCTCGGATAAGGTTTGTGAAAGGTTCGCCCGGACTTTCTTCAACAAGCAAAGTACCTTGGTATTGTCTATTCGTATCTACCCGTAGGCTTTCCCTTTGGGGGCCGACTAAGCGCTCTTAGTCGGCCCCCAAAGGGAAAGCCTACGGGTAAAGCTTTTATACCGGCTCTGGTGGGTCCGTCCAGAGTGGAACCGAGACTCCCACGGGCCTAGCCCGTTACACCTACCCCTCCTTCAGGCCTGGAAAGGGGCGACCTTATTATGCGTCGATATTATCGAGGTACTTCCCCATTTACGCGCTTCTACCTTCTTACCAGTTTTACTGATGGCTTGTAGCTTATGCAGGTTGTTGACTCCTTAATATACGCTTGTTTTTCTTCCTCAGTCGAGCCTGATACCTCTATCAAGGCGAGATTCGTTATTTTTGGACTAATACTGGTCTTCCATCTTACCTTTGTTGATCCTCTGGCGACTGAGGCAATCTCGCGTCGAATACTGGTGGGCTGCACCAATGGTATCGCATTTGAGCACGGCTTTTTTGGTCGTGGCGATTTGGAGAAAGATAAGGTATTCTCGTCTGCGCTTTGATCAGCGGTCTCACCAGACTCGGCGAGAACAACCGCCGACAAACCAGGGGCTGCCATGGCTCGCGGCAGTAAGCGGGTTAATGTTCTTAGCATCATTTGTACTCCTAGGATGCTCTGTGACTGGATGGGTAAGGCACCAGTTTGGAGGTCAGTGTGGACTTTGTCTGGTTATGTTAGTTGTGCCAGCAGTACCTTTGGATAGTATTGTCAAAGGGCACCAAGAGAGACGGAGGCAGAGAGTGCAAGGATGCGAACCACTCAATTGTGTTCAACCCAGTTGAGCCAGTTGACCAAAACCGTCAATTCAACTCAACCAACACCAGGTCTATTACATAATTTACCAATCAATATGAAGTTTGAAGAATAATTATGGCTTGTGGATACATCGCCTTCAACTCAAATTCGGCAGTGCAAAAGAGAGAGCGTCTGGATCCCTACCAAGGCACACAGCGCATATGTTGGTCGACCACTTCTTCTTCGAGGGTGTCACGGCACAGAAGCTTGATTGTCTCGGGTGAGAGATGCTTATCGTTGACGTAGACCAATCCATATCGTCCTCTGAAGCGGCCGCAATTGAGCCGACATGTGCGGAGAACGGATAAAGGAATCGTTTGCTGGTCTTGTTGCCCCAAGTAGGAAGCCCCGTGTCTTGCCCGAGTTGTTTCAGGGCTTGAAACCTGAGTAAGGTACATCTACAATAGACTTGTGGACTCGCACAAGTCGCGACTCACGTGCTATGAGCAAGAGCCGGCCAATTGTCCTTACTAGCCACTTGCATGTGTGGCGATCAGTTGCTCAGAGATCCAAAGGGATGTGCTCGGAGGGAAGCAGATCCAGGCGATCGGTTGATCGTTTCACGAGCCTGAAGTGGCACCTACATGACTTTTTGACCTTTAGCCCTTGGGTCAATGTCTGGCCGCAATTTGAAACAATGTCCCAAAGCAGGCTTGGGGCAGGGGACCCGTTCCTCCACCTGCCCCGTCTTGCTACCAGCAATGTCTCACTCGCCTTTAGTTTATCTTTTCTCTTTCTTGCCGAGACGGGAAGGATGGATTCATCCACGGCAGATTTGAGTTCAACCCCACGATGGCTCTCCTAACTTCCCAACCAGATAATTGGCTGAATTGGTTTCAGGTTGCGTGCAGACGGTCATCCGGTATAATAGACGGTCCTCACCCCCGCCCTTTCAATGGATGGTTATAGAACTTGTAGAAATAAGCACTTGCATTTCCTCTCCTTTCCCCTCACACAATGCATGGAGCCATTCTCTTCGTTTTATAACTGTTCTTAGCCATACGAATGGCCGACCCGAAAATTGAAGAGGCCCTGGCCTCTGGCCGCGTGCCGCCTCACATCAGGGCGGCGGAACTCGAGAGGAACCATGATGTGGCGGGCATCGCCAGCATCTCGGTCGTCACGGCGTTGACGCTTATTATCGTCCTCTGCAGGCTGGCCTCACGGAGATTTGTCACCAAGCGCTTTGGACTGGGACTCGACGACGGAGTTGTCCTTGTGTCTCTCGTGAGTCTTCTGTCTCTCTCTCTCTTTCCATGATCTGAATCAAGAGTCTGTTGCTGATCAGTGACGTGTTTGGCGGGCAACAACAGGTCACATTCATCCTCCTGTCGTCACTATACCTGGTCCTCATCAAAATGGGCGCCGGACGCACCTTTCCCTACATCAGCTTCGTCCTCGGGGAGACCGCGCAGGAGCGCATGGAAATGGTCGACTCGGTCGCCCACCTCGTCTACAACACGACGCTCTGGCTGTGCCGGCTGTCGGGCCTGGCCTTTTACTACCGCATCTGCGAGCTGCACAAGGAGTTCATCGTCGCCATCAGGGTCATCCTCGGCGTCATCACGGCCGGGTACCTGGCGCAGATGGGGTTCATTATCTTCCACTGCAAGCCCGTGACGCTGCTCTGGGTGTCGTACGACCAGTTTGGGAACCCGCTCGACGGGTCTTGCTTGGCGTGGTGGGTCGTGTACGGCGCCGGCTCGGGAATCTCTCTCTTTAGCGATCTGCTGCTCTTTGGCCTGCCCCTGGCCATGCTCAAGGTTTTGGATATGCCGCGCAAGCGCAAGTTCCAGCTAGCCTGTATCCTCTTGCCAGGTCTTGCGTATGTCATGAAATCCTTTCAAACGTCGATGATAAAAGTCAGTTTGCTGACTATAAGGATAGAGTCATTGGAATCTCGAGCGCTCGGGTGGCCCTCGTCGTCGCCTATGGGTGTAAGTAAAGCCTCACATCAACAGAGTCCAGAAGCAAAGAAAGAATGGTACTAATGTGTCTTGATTCAACAGTCGAGGACCATCGACACTTCCAGTTCGCCTTTCTCAAGCTGCTCGTCATCGAGGTCTCAGAAGCCAGCTCCACGCTCATTGCCCTGTCAATTCCCGGCGTCAAGCCCATGGTCGACAAGTTCATCCTGCGCAAAGACCTCTACGCCGACACCGAAGGTTCGAGGTTTCTTTCAAACAGGGGCAGCATCGGTTCTTCCAGCTCGAGTATCCGGGGTCTCAAGGAATTCGCGCGCTATGGTACCGAAGAGCATGTCTGAGGGACCTTTCGAGATATGAGTCAAATCTTGTACGATAATGAATAGCGTGCTGAACTGTGATGATGAACGACTAAAATCTATGACTGCCTTTCGCCAAGGTGAAAATCGATCGGTCACAATGACCACAAGTGTCGTCGATTGCGTGCTAGATGACCTCGTATGAAAAGGTCTGAATTGGCGGGTGGTAGATTATACGTGTTCAGATGCTCTTGCTAAAACTATGGTTCTCGCCGTAGTGGACGAATTAGGCTCAGCAACGTAAGAGAAACTGGCGTATATCAAGGGGTCAGCGACTTGAATAAGCTGCAACGCATCAGCAGATACAACATAGTACAGCGTGCACTGGGCACTACCTCGATAATGTCGACACATAAGACGGTCGCTCCTTTCCAAGCAGTGAAGAAACTGTCAGGTCTCTACATCTCTATAACGCCCGTTTCCGCGCCAAGCAGCATGCGTCATCAACAAGATCCTGGTGTGACGAAATTCCACTTGCCCTTCAGGTAGCGGCTCCCAAATCGTTCTACCAAGCGTTTACGGACGAGAGGACGTTGCCAACCTCCCACTGCAAGCTTCGAAATCGATCGTATCGATCGATTTCTGAGCCCTGATCGATCGATTCATATCGATCGTCACCATCAATCGATCGATATCGATCGAGCGGCCCTCTCAGTCAATCGATATCGATCGATCACTGGTCGAAATCGAATCGATCGATATCGATCGACGATCAAATCGATCAAACCTAGTCTTCATTATCCTTATCTACACCTATCCTGCCTACCAGTTGAAGAACTTGCCTCCAATTGTCCCCTTCAAGGAGACTAAGAGGAAGAGCTGGCTGATAAATACCAGCCTTACTCCAGGAACGAAGACACTGAGCCATGGCCACAATATGGCGCCGTAGGCGAGATCTGAGTGGCGTTATCATTCTCCCGCAACTGCTGAAAGTTCTCTCAGTTTCTGCAGAAGACGACGCGATAGTAAGAAAGTCAACCGCCATATAAGACAGCCGAGGAAAGCGCACAGCACCGACGTCTCTCCACCAAGCAATTGGGTCAGCCTTGTACGCAATGTTGTCCACCGGAGGCTCTGCCAGATACTGATCAAGTTCGTCCTGTGCTGGCAACGTAGTTGGCTGCTTTGGTAGTTTGCTTCGTCGCCCTCGAGAGTCAGGGCTAGTCCACGCCCGACTAAACGCCAATCGGCGCTCAATATAGTCCAAACGTATAGTAGCCCCAGCTGCTGAAACGGGATTACAGGCTGCCTCACGGGTCATGCTCTTGTACTTCTTCTCCCAGACTCTCGTTAAGCTAGTCTCGTTCTCTTCCATTCTGATGTCTGTCGGGACGGGAGTTGGTGCCAAAGCCGTTCGAGAGCTTGCCACTTCTTGCAAGGGTGGAATACAACGGCTGCCACGTAGGCGGCTGAAGTCAGCTTGCCATAGTAGTCATTCAGTTTCTTCCATCCGAGCTTGATGTAAACCTTCAAAAGCCTCCGGGTCTTCACATCCATGTCGTCGAATAGATGAACCTCTTTCATTATCTGGTCGTCATTCTCTTCGATTATCACTCCTTGGACGGCCAGCTCCAGATGGTCAAGGAGCATCTCCACCACTTGGAAGTACTCATCAAACCCCCCCCGAAGTTGAGCGTTTACCAGAAATCCCGTCGCCCTACAGTTGCTTTGAGGCAACCTTGAATGGCTGAAGGATCTTCGGCATCGCACCAACAACCTCCCATTCTTCAAGAGAGAGTTGTTCTCTCAATATCGATGGTTTTTCTTTCGGTTTGCCGCCTTGGCTAACCCAGCGTTCCTCGATGATGGAAAACATCCTGTTTAAAGCCGTACGTTTCAGCAGAGCACGCGTTGCCATTGCCTCGTCGGATTCGAGTCTGGCTACCAGTCAAGCAGTCACCGAATAATCAGTACAGTATCTAAAATATGCTGACACCCTCACCGGAGGTGGGGAGGGTGTAATACAGTCCGAAGGATGTATCTCTATGGCATGATATTTCATATTAAAAAGTGTGATTTTACGCTGGTGCTCCGCGAAGCGATGCGTGTCATACCGTCATCACGAAAAGAGAGGTTGGAATAGTGGCTGGTCAATTTGCTGTTTGCGCCGGTCCTGGCCGCGGACTTTCATCAAAGCACCTGCTGCTCTGTTAGGACTTGTAGAGCCTTAAGCGTGAATAAATAACATGATGGACAAGCTCGAAATCTCGATGTTCGATGACCGACTGCTGGACACTTGGGCGGGAATATCTCCCCCGGGCGTGTCTCGGCCAAATAGAAGGACTTGATACTGGAGATTCGATCGGCGCTCCAAGTCGTACGCCTTCTTGAGATGGAACCGAGGGACCTGGTCGGGAAGTAATCGGCGCAGGCGCGTCTGCTCCTGTTGACATGGCAAGTGGCGTTCCCAGCAGAATAGGTCCTTGTGAGATAATTGGTGTACCTAGTTGTAAGTCTAATAATGGCAATCCTTGCCGGCGTATTGGGGACAACTCAGCTTGTTCTGCAGTACGCTTAGAGGTGCCTGAGGCCTGTCGATTCCTACAGTCCAGACAGTTGGCCGTGCGTCTTCCACGTGTAATGGAGGACTTTGTCTTCGAAATGAATTGATCTGCCGGCCTCTCCTGCTTGCACGTCCTGCAAACATTCGTTGAAGGGATAGAATCAGCCATAGTATGTTGGATTGCTGGGACGGTTTGATGAGGAAGGGGGAGGGGGGACTGCGCGGGCAGGCCAACCATATAGACCGCGCACCTGGCTTTACACCTGAAAGGGCTACGGAGTACCAACCAACGAATTGAATGCATTGCAGAGAAGAAAAGCGGGATGCTCTCGAGGAGCTGGCTACCTAGTGACGTATAGACAATGCTCAGGGGCAGGCTGTGAGACCCTCATTTGGTGGCGTTATTAGCATCGGCATCAGCCGAGTGAGTGCACATTGACGGCTCAGCCCGTTACAATACCCAGGCAGGACTGCCATTCATAAAATCCTTCCGGCGGCGACGCATAAGTCAGGTGATTGCGGTCAAACGGGGTATCCAGCATCAGACCCTGCAGCGTTTTCACACGCGAGCAGGGTGGTTTTCCATATCTAAATATAGAAATACCTTTTCCATGAATGGCATGGAAAAGGTATGGATATGGATCCATGTATTTCCATATTATTGACTAAACCAGACCCCTAACAGGGGTTCTTGCAAGGGGTTATCTACAAGGGTCCTTTGCACCGTAATCGTTGTAAGCCCATGTTTATTGTCCCTAGTTCAGGGGGCTTACGGGTCTTGAATCCCACTAAAGTTCGCACACCCACAAAATCATCCTCCCCACTACCTAACTAATGACCTCGCGACAATGGATTCCGAGTCTGTGTTATCCTTCCTCGATTCTGAATCCATTATTTCAGATTCTTCCACGTCTATATCTCTCAATCACGAGGGAAAACCGCTGTTGGAACATGGAAAACATGCTCGTCCGGCAGTGAAAGGGGAAGTGGAGTTCAAAGGCAGGAACCGCACCATGTATTGTCTTCATTGTCCGAAGGAGGATCCCTACAGCACTTCGGTTACCACCAATTTTCGAAAACACCTTGAGAACCAGCATGACATCAATGTCGTTATCTCCTCTTTAATCCTCCATTAGCGAAGGAATCAGAGGCGTAAGATTTCGTGCAAAAACCGCATCTGATTTCCCTCCTCTTTTCGGACAAAACATATCAAGACTTGCCTATCCCATTCTTTTAGACGTTTTAATTGAGCTCAATCAATTATTTGTTACTTCTCATGCGCCATATATTGTTAATTTGTTTATATTGTTCGAATGGTCTTCAGTAACACTGGGGAATCGCGCACGGACCAAGTATGGAAAGGTGTATTGCAATACTTGCAATAAATGTGGGGCCCATGTCCATAATCAATTGCAGGCTTTTCCATGTATGGAAAACCACCCTGCACGCGAGACGGCCACGTAGCTCAATCCGGTCTGAAAGTCACGACAGGACAGATCCGTCACGATCATGTCTTCGGTGATGCTCTGCGACTTGTGAACTGTAATGGCGTAGCATACGATCAGGGGAAACTGCGTACGAGTGCAGAGTGTGGCTCCGACGAGGAAGTCCCTGTTTACTGGCAGAATCGGGACAATCTTTCTGCCATCTGCGGTGGTCAGGAATACCGGCCCCGTGTACTTGTCAAACTCCATCATGATCACACAGGGAGGGTTTTGCATGGGGTCAGCTCCAGGCGCCCAGGCGATATCGTATACTGTACCACGTGCGCCGTTGCCCCACTAGTATACAATCCTGGGTAGGCCGCTGCTGCAGTTCCAACTGCGTTTCATCCTCCTTGGAAGCCTCGGGGCTGTTCACTTCATCACCGGTAGCAGGAGCGCGGAGGTGTTCTTGTGGCAGGGCTTCTACAGCTTTGTCGAAGCCGGAGCGGACATCATCGGGAAGGCTGTCGCGATACTGGATCTCCATCGGGTTCGCGTTCGCGTCGGACGTGATGCTGGATCTCCATTGAACCTGATCAGTTGATAAACGCGATTCTTATTGCGACGTGCACCGGGCAAGGGGCGATGAACCATCATTCCCGTTCAGGCTGTAGTTGAGGCGCGATGGCTTTTAACCCATGCTTAGCGCGATAATCCCTGTCATCTGTCTGTCCGAACCTGTCTGTCCGGAGCCATCCCGATCTTCCTGCCATCTGCGGTGGTCAGGAATACCGGCCCCGTGTACTTGTCAAACTCCATCATGATCACGCAGGGAGGGTCTTGCATGGGGTCAGCTCCAGGCGCCCAGGCGATATCGTACACTGTACCACGTGCGCCGTTGCAGAGGCCAACTGGCTGCCAAAGGTTAGACGTCAGCATCAGCCGGGCGCCAATGCATACGGGAATCTGCTTCGCAAGGTTGCCTGCTTTGTCGTCAGGAGCAGCGGCAGAACCGGGGCCAACGTTCTTAGCCATGACCTGGATGGCAAGCCGGCCTAGGCGGTCGAGGTGGTAGTGGTTATGTGCCCGCCCCCACTTTAAGGGGATTTTTTTTTTTTTGCTTGTATTACTCGTGCCCGCCCCCCTTTTCTGGATTCCGGCAAGCCTTCACCAGCCAAGCTGGTGCTGACGGGCCACGTAACCAGACTGGCCACATAACCACTTTTTCATACCATCTATCTTCCTACCCTTCTTAGAGCCCTACAACCACCCTTTTCGCTATATACAAGCATTTCCCCCATTTGACCAGCTATTCGCATTGATCTGGCCTTTTTCGCTGCCTCTAAATACCACTTTTTGAGTGCGTTATCGTACCGAGTCTGGGTGACCTCGACCTTACGTTGGGCTTTCCGCAACTCTATATCCGCCTTCCGTGCGGCCATTTGACGCCCCTGGGCTACCGTAAGCACTCCCCCTGATTGCAGTGACGTGTTTTTCATGGCCCTGCGTTGCCGTCTGGTTTTCTCGGCCAGTTGTGTGCGGCTAAGGTCCTTTTTCGTTTGAATGAGCTCAGTACTATTGGAAATTGCTCCACGGATGAATTGGCCCATCGAGGCAAGAAAGTCCTTTTGGAGAAGCATAGAGCCATCGTTGCATTCTTCTGCCATAGTGAACTGGTCCTCCAACTGCGTTGCCGCCCTGTGCATTTGTCGGAGGGTGACTGGCGTACTGAATGGTGAGGAAAAGGCCGGTTCAGGGGTAGGCGTACGAGGTTTGCGTGCTCTCATGACGGCTAGGACTACCTCTCGATTGAGTGGCACGATTCCAGTCTTCCGGAACGAAGATAGAATAGTCGATTGACGAAAAGCCTGCTTCCGGACGTCCTGAATGAAGCCTAGGAACTCTAGTTTGGTGATATCTATACAGCCATCACGAACCACTAGGTCCACTGCCTTTACGTGGTAATGCTTGAGCGGCTGAAAGACTACCACATCTAGTGGTTGAAGGAGATGTGTTAAATGCGGAGGTAAAGAGAAAGGTATGATGCCATGGCGGTCGCAGTACTGGATAAAGGGGTATGTATGGTGTGAGCCGAATCCGTCGAGGAGCAATAGTCGCTTGGTGCCTTTAGTCGTTTTCTTTGAATGCTCGTCGAAATGATAAATCCATTCAAAGCAGATCTCGTCGTTACTATACCCTGTTGGTGACATCGCGATGCGTACGTCTGGGTGGTCCTTCATAACTTCGTACCATCGAGCTTGGTGGTGGATACCACAGAGTACCAAGAAGGCTGGTAAGACCCGCCCACCGGCCGAGATGCACTCAATGGCCGTAGCTGACTCCCTATTGCCAGGGGTGCCGAAGTAATGGGCTTTCTTACGCTTGGTAACGACCAATTGGTCTTTCCCAACTCCAATACGAAACCCGGTCTCGTCCATGTTCCAGATGTCGTCTGCCACGATACCTTCGGATTGTATGATATCATGGAGCTTTTTATACCATTCGATGACCGTAGGGATATCTTCGGCGACCTGGCGATTCGAGTCTAGCTGCTTCTGGCTCATGAGACGGTATTTACGACGCTTAACGAAGCGGTCGATCCAATGTATACCCACGGTGGGTGGGTTGCTCTGGATAGCCTTGCTTGACCGTTCTTGGAGAATGAGGTTTGCAGCCTCCACAATGAACTCTTTGCGTACGGCCAAATTCATAGCGTCAAGACGATCGATATAGCGGCATAATGCATCTTCCTCTGGCTTGCTCAACTTCATATTCGTCGGTGGGCGATCGGTCTCGCTCGGTCGGCCGTTGAGGCGGTTTCGGAGGCGGCCACGTGGCACTTCGAATTGACGAGCAACCGTACTTACTTTTGCAGTAGAATTTTCCTTAATAAATGCAAGAGCCTTTTGCACGCGAGCCTCAAGAATTCTAGCCTCTTTACGATACATTTTGGTGATGTGGTTGGGGCTACAAGGTGGAGGGTTTGAAAAAGTGGTTATGTGGCCAGTCTGGTTACGTGGCCCGTCAGCACCAGCTTGGCTGGTGAAGGCTTGCCGGAATCCAGAAAAGTGGGGCGGGCACGAGTAGAATCTTCCATTGGCTCGAAGCTGTGAGATATAAACTGCCATCATGCTCTCATGTAACTAGGAGAATCCCTTTCTTTCTTCTCTATCTTGATAGTAAACAGCATAGGTGTAAGGCGCACACACACAACTAAACAGAGAGTGAAGGACGGGGGCCAATCATTCAATTCATTGATCTCTAAAGAGCTCCTCCAGTGGCTGTGGTTTTCCCTCGTCCTTATATACAGTCACGTTACAAAAGTTCCGCCTAATCCGGATTTAACCAAATTCCTCCGCGTCAACACTATAACTTCAATTGCACACAATAAATCCAATTTAATTCCAATTAACTAGTAAAGACTATCTGCATAATCCCTAAAATTGAGGCTATCCAGCTATATGTATTAGTACTTAGTATACCAGCCGTTCGCCTTGATAACCGCGGCACAACGCCGCGGCATCGACTCTACTAGACTTTTCAAGACCTTATCTTCAATCTCTTCCCACGCTTCAACCGCGGCCTCACAGAGCCTCTGTTTTGCTTCATTGGTCTTCGGAAGGGCGGCAAGCTCGGGATGATTATCACAGATCTTATCCTTCACGATCTTCCACAAGTTCTCAATAGGATTAAGGTCAGGAGAGTAAGCCGGCCAGTCCACAAGCCCGATCCCGTTTTCCTCGGCCCATTCACGTAGCCAGTCTCGAACAACGTACGCCGTATGAGTTGGGGCGTTATCTTGGGCGAAGACGGAACCCGGCTCTGCAATTGTTGGCAACTGTTCTTCAAGACACGCCTTAATAACCCGACCGGTAACGCCACCCCGTTCCG
>KQ030819.1:0-22544 GCA_000956045.1 Hirsutella minnesotensis 3608
ATATCAAGCTTACCCGGCACCAGACATCTTACCGAGATGCGATCGACGATCCAACTTCCCTCCTACATATCACTCCCTTAACTATAGCTATTAAGGGAAAAGCTATATAACGCACCTAAATCGCTAATAGTATTACGATAATACTATAACTACTACCTCTTCGGAGGATAGAGGTAATTATAAATAACGCCCTCGAGGGCTATTATAAGCTTCTAATAACCCTAGTATAATTAGTACTATTACGTAACGCCCCCCGTACTTAGGAATCCCTAATCTAGGAAGCCTAACGCGTAAAGCTACCGCTAGCGCTTAAGATTACTACTAAGAGTACTTTTAAGATATTAATCTACGCGCTAAGGGAAAGCGCTATATAATAGCCCCTATAGTAGTAGTAGTAATAGCCTATTACGGTCTTTACTATAGCCGACTAGATTTAGCGCGTATAGTAAAGTATATATAAGGTAAAGCTCGCTACTTTTAATACCTTTAGCGCTACTTTTAATATAGCTACTACTACTTATAACGGTAGCGTAGCTCGCTAGATTTACAAAGACTTTATATAGACCTTTATGTAAAGGACTAGCCTTAGTACGTCTATATATAAGCGTTAATAATAGTATTAATAACTATATAGAAAGGGTAAACCTATAGGCAGGCCGCTGCCGAGGCGCGCCCTAATAAGGCGCGCGCTCCCTTACGTAATATACTATCCGTAGACCCGAGCTTATAGCTTAAGTCCGTAATATACCCCGCTATTCCTAGGTTACTTAATAACTAGGAAATTTTAAGCGCTACCCCGCCCCCGGCCTAGCCCTAGCGTACGGACTATACTAGTATCCCTAGGTAACTATACTAGCGCCGCCCTATAGCTTAGTAACCCGCTAGCTAGCGTTATTAAGTAGCCTATTTAGCCCTACGCTACGCCTAGTTTTTGTTAAAGCAGGTCACAGTGGAAGATATGTTGAAGGGCAGGAAAATAGCCTATTTGGGTAGGCTATTGTGGGTAGGATAGATATGTATAAAATAGAGGAAAAGATTACGATTAGAATGATGGTCTTCACGTGTAGATTGGTCAAAAGATGAGTGAGTTATTGAGATATCTGTGTCGATGATCTATCTGAACTATCTAGGGAGAAGCGTCCATACTTATAGCTGAATATCTTGAGAACTAGGCTACTTACGGGTCCGGAAAGACCGGCATGTGAAAGCGCCAAAAACGTGGGTTCTAGGCATATTATTAGTTGATTTTTTGGTATCTCTGTTTCCGAGATATTTAACTTTGCGTTATTAAGGTTCGCGCGGAAGTAGTCTATGCGGTCTAACTACATAACTATTCTACTCGTATTGCCTAACCTAGTAGATGCCGCTACTTGCCGTAATTTAGCCGTATATTTCTTAAATAGGAAATAATATATATAGTATAAAGTAAAAGACGCTGATTTTTCCTAGATATTTTATAACCCTAATATATAACCCTAACCCTAGTAAATCTAGGTTTAAAGGTTAAAAGTCCGTATTATAAGTTCTTATATAGCTAAAAGGATTGAGAAAGATACATATCTATAGAGAAGCTTTTTATAGGAAATTTATAGTATACTTATATAAGTATATATCTCTATAGTTTTAGTATATATAAATAGTCCCGTTACCCCTTTCCTACCTTATTCTTCCTTTTTTTTCTATATTAATACTATAAAAACGTTTAGTATATATAAGCTTCCTATATTTACTTTATATCCTCCTAGCTACTATTATTATTATCTTTCTATACTATCTACTACTTTTTTATTTTCCTACCGCGCCTTACTTAGCCCTTATAATCCCCCCTTCCCGCTACTTTAATATACGCTACTACCGCCTCGATTAAAAATTTTTTTTTTTTAATCTCGCGATACGTCCCGCCCTCGCTATAGCTACCGCTACTATACCTCCGCCTTTACCGCTACCTAAAGGACCTCGCGCTATTAGTATATATAGCGTTAATAGAAATAGTAAGAATAAAAAAGCTACTAGGCCCCTAAAGGTAGCCTATATATATACGCCCTACTTATAAGAGCTTATTAATAATAATACCGCTAAGTACTAGAAGCGTAAAGGTAAGTTATACGTTTAGTATTATAATAAGAAGCGCTAGTACGTTTAAGAGATATACCTCTTTACTATATTTACGCGCTTCTACTACTAAGTTCGTATTATAAAGGCTATATCTAAGAATAAAGCTACTATCCTCCGCTTAGTTTATAAGTAGACCCCTAACTCCTTTTACTACTCTACTCTCCTTACGCTAGAGTTTTACGCTACTAGTACGTAGCTTACCGCTATATTAAAAGCTACTTATCTCGCTTTAGCCCTAGTTTATAATACTTTCGCTTCTTTTCCTTTACTTACTAATACTTTTAGTACCTTTATTACTACTATCCTTACGCTAGCCCTTTCTATACCTACTTACCTTAGTCTTAGACTAAATATTATCCGCTACTTATAATAAGAGTAGTATAAGTAGTAAGGCTTAGTTATCTCTAGCTTAAATACTTTCGCCTCCTACTATATAGAGTCCCTAAAGCGCTAAGAGGAGAACTAGTATACTATTATAGCTAGATAAGCCTAAGACTATAAGGAGTACGTAGTAGCTAACGCTATATTATTAAACGCTTTAAGTACTCTCGCTTATATCTTAGCCCTTTCCCTTTTTAACGCGCTTACGATATATTATAACCCCGCCCTTAGCTTTATTAATAATATACCTTTAGGTACCCTATTTAATATAGCTCGTAACCTAGCTTATAACCTCTTTAGGTCTAGCTTAAGCGCGAGTTTTAGTACTTTAGGTAGTAATAATCCCTTTTAGTAAGTAATAAGTAGTATAGCTTAGTTTTAGTAGCTCCCTAAAGGGATTTATATTTAATTTAGTTAATTTATTTTAGTAGCTAGGATAGCGCTTAGGAGGGTCCCTTTTTAAATTAAGTATTTTAATATTTAGGACTATTATAAAACTATATATCTCTTTATTATACTTTATACTACGTAAGCGCTTTAGTTTTTAGTATATTCTCTAACGGCTCTTAAGTTAGTATAACGTAGCTATATTATTTAATAAGGATATTTTACTTTTACTTTCTCCCGCGCGCGTTTTTAGTTACTAAAATCTCCTTAATTTTATACTTAGCGAGACTAAGGTTAGTATCTAAGAGTTAAAGTAGGGGATTTAATCTAAAGTTTACTAAAGATTAACTTAAGAGAGGGTTAAATACTACTTACTTAACCTAATCGATATAAAAAGTAAAGTAAATACTACGTAGTATATTTAGCTTAATAGTAAGAGGGTATAAAATATTTATAACCTTATATTTAGCTATTAGCGCGTTAAGTTTTTAGTAAGGCTAGTTTATTTTAATATTTTTTATATTAAGCTATATATCGTCCCTAGCTTAAAAGCGCTTAGCTAAGCGTTTCGAAGTATTTATAGTATTTTACTATTACTATTACGCTTAAGTAATTACGGCCTAAGTAATATCTATCCCCTCCTTAAGATATTATATAAAAGCTATTACCCTACCCTTTAAAAATATTAAGGATAAAATATGCTGACACCCTCACCGGAGGTGGGGAGGGTGTAATACAGTCCGAAGGATGTATCTCTATGGCATGATATTTCATATTAAAAAGTGTGGTTTTCTCCGAATATTTGGCATTTCAAGCTGATGTTGTGTCGCTGCTCGTGCAGGGAGCGGTGCGTCGCGCTCTTCGCCTCATCTGGCTCAATGTCGTCATTCTCGATGTCACCCAAATTAGCTGCCAGAGGATCGGTGACTTCCACGGTAGCAACCTGATCAAGTACATCGCCATCCTCGGGCAGCACTGACATCCGCTTCCGGCAGACAGTAATATCTCGGTAGCCCGGGTGGTTATTCGACAGGAAGTCCAGCCACTGCTAAAGACAACGACGGCGTATGCGGAACTGGCGTCTGAATTGGCGGTTGAGGTGGGCATGTTCACCTGCATTCGGAGGACGTAGCAGGATAATATCTAATTCAGTGGGTAAAAGGGGAAGTTGTCGATACACTTTGCCAACATCGCGGAGCGGAAGAAATCGCTTCGTTAAAAACAAAACTTCGTCACGTGGATGTACACAATCACTGGCTTCGTCAGGAGGTTCAAAAGGGCACCATCAAAGTAACCTATCGGCCAAGCACAGAGCTTGTGGCTGATGGCCTTACTAAGGCGCTTCAAGGAAGCAAGTTCGTGGAATTCACCCGTCAACTCGGCCTCCATAATATCACGGCACAGCTCAATGCTAGGGAACTTCCTGATGGCCGCGGACTTTCATCAAAGCACCTGCTGCTCTGTTAGGACTTGTAGAGCCTTAAGCGTGAATAAATAACATGATGGACAAGCTCGAAATCTCGATGTTCGATGACCGACTGCTGGACACTTGGGCGGGATTATCTTCCCCGGGCGTGTCTCGGCCAAATAGAAGGACTTGATACTGGAGATTCGATCGGCGCTCCAAGTCGTACGCCTTCTTGAGATGGAACCGAGGGACCTGGTCGGGAAGTAATCGGCGCAGGCGCGTCTGCTCCTGTTGACATGGCAAGTGGCGTTCCCAGCAGAATAGGTCCTTGTGAGATAATTGGTGTACCTAGTTGTAAGTCTAATAATGGCAATCCTTGCCGGCGTATTGGGGACAACTCAGCTTGTTCTGCAGTACGCTTAGAGGTGCCTGAGGCCTGTCGATTCCTACAGTCCAGACAGTTGGCCGTGCGTCTTCCACGTGTAATGGAGGACTTTGTCTTCGAAATGAATTGATCTGCCGGCCTCTCCTGCTTGCACGTCCTGCAAACATTCGTTGAAGGGATAGAATCAGCCATAGTATGTTGGATTGCTGGGACGGTTTGATGAGGAAGGGGGAGGGGGGACTGCGCGGGCAGGCCAACCATATAGACCGCGCACCTGGCTTTACACCTGAAAGGGCTACGGAGTACCAACCAACGAATTGAATGCATTGCAGAGAAGAAAAGCGGGATGCTCTCGAGGAGCTGGCTACCTAGTGACGTATAGACAATGCTCAGGGGCAGGCTGTGAGACCCTCATTTGGTGGCGTTATTAGCATCGGCATCAGCCGAGTGCACATTGACGGCTCAGCCCGTCACAATACCCAGGCAGGACTGCCATCCAATCGACGTCGAGTGGAGACTTATGTGACCAATACGAGCAGAGCTTTTGGACCTCAGTTATCGTCGTAATAAAGTCCTTCGGACTGAATAAACTTATTAAATTAACTTAAAATTAAACTTATAAAAAGCTTAGTTTAAGCTTAAACTTATAATAAATAAGTTATAATTATTTAATATAAGCTAGTAAGCTAGTAAGTAGCTAGCCTAGTTAAACTAAAAGAAAGAGACTATTATATATAGTACTACTTAAACCTCTTAGTTTACTTTCTTTATTCTTTCGTCAGTCTAAGGGTAGTAAGCTATAAAAAGGAGCTACTTAATACTAACCTCTTTATAAAGTATTAACTAGAAAAAGCTAACTTAATTTATCTTATAGTTAGAAATAATACTAGTTAGGAATTTATAGAAACGCTATTAGTAGTCTTAAAACTTCCTTATATATACTTCGGCTTTTATAAATATTATTACTTTAAGTTATATATACTTAAATAACTAGTTAGTAATAACTATTAAGTATTAAGAGTCGCTCTTACTTATAGTAAGTAAGTTAATTATAAAGTTTATAGAGATTATACTCTAAAAGTAGTTTATAATTAAGAGTAGTTATAGTAAGCTTTATCTTTATTAGTAGTTAATATAGCTACTATAGTAATAGTAATTCTATATAAACCTTACGATATTTTAAAATATACTTTTTTAATAGAATTCTTATTATATAAGCTTAAATATTATATTCTTACTAAGGTACTTAGCTATTAATAAGTTATATATTCTCTAAATAAGGACTATTATTAAGGGTTCTTACTTTAGGATTTATATATACCCCTAGAATTATAGTAAGCTATATACTAATAAGGTATAGTCTCCGATTTACTCCCTTATATTTACCTAGGGGGAGAATTTATATTTATTTTTTAATAAAGCCTAGACTTTCTTTACGTATAACTTATTATAAATAAGTATAGTCGCTTAAAGCTACTAAAGGTATGAGTCCTAGAATAAAGCTAGCGCTACTTCTAAGGTAAGCGCTATAGCTATAGTAGTTTCTTAAGTTTAGTTTACTAGGGTAATTCCTTTTTACTTATTATTTACTTAAAGCGCTTTAATCGCGCTAATTATAATTAGCGTTATAACTATACTAAACTTAACTACTTTATCCTTATAGTCTTACTCCTATTTAAAAAGGGTATCTAGCTACCTTACTTAAGACCTAGGTTAGTATTAAAAGTAGTAATTAAAAAGTATAAGTATTTCTACTTAGCGGGCTTAGTACTTAAATATTTCCTTTAGTATTATAAAGTATTTTAATAACTTATAATTAGTAAGGATAATAAATAGCTTAGCTACGCTCTATAGCTTAGCTAACTAAGCTTAAAGATAAGAGATAATAATAAGTAGTATTTTATTATAAATTATATAATTCTTTTTAGCTTCCTAAAGTTTCTAAGAGTAATATATAACTAATTAAAGTATACTAGCCTTATTTTTCTATAATAAATACTTACTTAAGGCCTTACTTAAGTAGTCTACCTTAACGACTATTAGCTACTTTAGGTTTTATTATATAAAAATTAAGTATAATATAAATACTAGCTTAAGTATATTAAATATTGTCTAGTACTTATCTATCTAGTTAAAAAAGGTATTCTTTATTATTAAGGCTACTAAGGGAGCTATTATATTTAAAAACTATAGGATAAATTTATAATAAAAGTTAGCGAATCTTAAGAAGCTATAAACGCTTTTAGCGTAAGTAGGTAGTTTTTAGTTATAAATAGCTATAACCTTTATAAAGTCTAGGTAAATTTCTTAGCTAGTATAGACTATAAACTTAAGGTACTTAACTTTCTTAATAGTAAAGTTATATTTCTTAAGATTAAGGTATAGCTTAGCTTATTATAGCCGCGAGAGTATATCGCGAACCTTCCTTTAGTAGTCTTTCCGCGAGCTACTTAAATAAATAAGTACGTTATCTAAGTATATAGTTATAAAGTCTTTTAAAATCTCCCCTAAGGATTAGTTAATATATTATTAGAATATAGCTAGTATCCTTATAAAGCTAAAAAGGTAAATAAAATATTTAAATAACTTAAACTTTATATAAAAAGTAGTAAAATACTTTTACTTTTTAGTAACGCGAAGCTTATAGAAAGTAGCGTAAATATTTATCTTTATGAACTACTTTACCTTAGCTAGGCTATATAATATCTTCTTAATAAGTAAAAGTAAGTACTAATTTTACTTAATTACTTTATTAAATACGTAGTAATCGATATAGAATTACTAACTACTATTAAGTTTCTTCGCGAGTAAAACTAAGGCTATTACTAAAGAGGAACTCGCTTATATCTAGCCCTTATTTATTATATTTATAATTTATTTCTATACCTTAAGTAAATACTCTTATAGTATATTATAAAGTAGCTTTTATAGTAGTATTAAGTTAAAGCTATTAAGATTCTTTCTTAAGCGGATATAGTAATTATAACTCCCTTAATATAGCGGTAAAATATTAGCTTATTTCTTATCGAAAAGATTATAAAACTATATAACTTTAAAAAGAAGGGTTTTTAATTACGAAACTTTTACTAAAGCTATAATACTTAAGCGTAGTACTATAGTAATATTCTTTAAGCTTATTATAATAAGGTAGTAGTTTATCTTTCCTTTTACTTTTTATTAAACTTAAGCTATAAATATAGACCTAAAGATTAAAGCTATAAAGTACTTAAGCCGCTATTACTTAACTACTTATATAACGAGGTCCCCTACTAAGTATACTATAAGCTCTTTTATTTTTATTTAAAGTATAATATTATACTAAGCTATCTAAAGTATACTTAAGATAAAGTCCCGGGTTAGTCTAGGTATTATATATATTATAATAAGTAATTCCTAGCTATTTAAATTAGCTATAAACTAAGTAATATAAGTAATAAAGAAAGACTTTTTAAACTTTCGCTTTTTTCCTTATTTTACTATTACTATAGTATATACTTACCTCCGCTTTAGTAGTAGAATATAAGTAAGCTAGTAATATTATATAAAAGATTTACTTATAGCGGCGTAGTAATTATAACTACTATTTACTTATATATTAATAAATTTAGTAGAATTAATTAATATAAGAATAAAGAAAGGACTTATATTTATATTTCTTATAATATTTCGAAAGTATTCCGCTAATTTCGTATTAATTTACTTAACGCGCTATCCTACTTTTAATAAGAGATTTACTATAGGGGCGGCTTATTTCTTAGTCTAGCGACCTCCTCCCTTAAGATATCCCTATTTTAAGTAATATTAAAGGTTAAGACTAAAAACCTTAGAAGTAGCTTAGTAAATAGTAAGAATTAGTATTTCTTTATTATATAACTCGTCTTACTATAGCGTAAGTAGCTCTTATCCGCGTATTATACTTATATAATATTATTACTTACTTATTATATACGTTATCGCTATAAGTGCCCGCCTTAATTAGCTTACTTAGCGTAAGGCGTCTTTACTAACTTAGAGGTAGTAGAGTTAATACTTATTATTTATATATCTTTATCTTATAGTATAGTAAGTAGTTAGTAAACCTTTTTCTAGTAAAGCTTATTATTAAGCTAGAATAACTCGATATTAACTATAATAGCCTATATTTAGGTTACTATTATAATATAATTATTTATTAAGATATCTTACTTAACGTAGTATTATTTAAGCTAAGTAAAAAGTACGCGGCGGAGCTATATAATTTTAATTTTATTTACTTATTAAAATCCTCTTAAAAGCTTAAGCTTAACTTTAAAGTAAAGTAAAAAGTTAGAGAAAGACTTAGCTAACTATTAAGTAATATACTTTAACTTTATTATAGCTACTTATTAGTAATATAAGTCTATAAATATTATATTAAAATACTAAAAGAAGGTATTAGTATTAAAACCTAGTTATATACCGCGTTTAAAGTATAGGGTTACTTTAGCTTATACCTTCGCGAAGAGGTACTAGTAGAGGAATACCTATTAATCTTACGCGCTACTAATAAATACTTAGTCTAACTAAAGCTTATACGCTATTAAGGCCTTCTATATAGCGAAGAAGTCCTTATCGCTATTAAATAGGGCTCCTATTAAGAGTAGTTTACGTTTTATTACCTAGAGAGCTAAGATTATCTCCCTTTACGTAGTAATAAGCTAGAGTAGCTCCTCGCTTATTAAGCTAGCTATTATAAGCGTAGAAGACCTATCCGCTAATATTATATAAGTTAATAGTTATTAAATATAAAAGACTAGCCTTAGTATATCTATATATAAGCGTTAATAATAGTATTAATAACTATATAGAAAGGGTAAACTTATAGGTAGGCCGCTACTAAGGCGCGCCTTAATAAGGCGCGCGCTCCCTTACGTAATATACTATTTATAAACCCGAGCTTATAGCTCGAGTCTATAATATTTAAGTTTTTTATTAGTTTATTTATATTAGAGTAGATTTTTATTTAGAGGTATTCGCTATAGCTAGACTACTACTAGGGGCCTTACTTTTAAAATTAAGTTTTTAATATTTAAGACTATTATAAACTTATATATCTCCTTATTATACCTCGTACTATATAAGCGCCTTAGTTTTTTATACGCTCTTTAATAGCTTTTAGGTTAGTATAATATAGCTATACTATTTAACGAGGACGTTTTACCTTTACCCTTTCCCGCGCGTATTCTTAGTAGCTAAGATTTCTTCGACTTTATACTTAGCGAGACTAAGATTAGTATTTAAGAGTTAAAGTAAGGGATCCGGCCTAAAGTTTACTAAGGATTAACTTAAGAGAGGGTTAAATACTACCTACTTAACCTAGTTAATATAAAAAGTAGAGTAAATACTATATAGTATATCTAGCTTAATAGTAAGAAAGTATAGGATATTTATAACCTTATACTTAGCTATTAGCGCGTTAAGTTTTTAGTAAAGCTAGTTTATCTTAATATTTTTTATATTAAGCTATATATTATCCCTAGCTTAAAAGTACTTAGCTAGGCATCTTAAAGCGTTTATAGCGTCTTACTATTACTATTACGCTTAGGCGATCGCGGCCTAGGCGATATCTATTCCCTCCTTAAGATACTATATAAAAGCTACTACCCTACCCTTTAGAAATATCGAAAATATAAAAATATTATAAACTTATTAAATTAACTTAAGGTTAAATCTATAAAAAGCCTAGTTTAAGCTTAGGCCTATAATAAATAAGTCGCGATTATTTAATATAAGCTAGTAAGCTAGTAAGTAGCTAGCTTAGTCGAATTAAAAGAAAAAGACTATTATATATAGTACTACTTATACCTCTTAATTTACCCTCTCTATCCCTCTATTAATCTAAGGGTAGTAAGCTATAAAGAGAAGCTACTTAATACTAACTTCCTTATATAGCGTTAACTAGAAAAAGCTAACTTAATTCGTCCCGTAGTTAGAGATAATATTAGTCGGGAACCTATAAAAATACTACTAGTAGTCCTAGAACTTCCTTATATACGCCTTAGCCTTTATAAATATTATTACCTTAAGTTATATATATTTAAATAACTAATTAGTAATAACTATTAAGTATTAGGGGTCGCTTTTATCTATAGTAAGTAGGTTAGTTATAAAGTCTATAGAGATTATACTCTAAAAGTAGTCCGCGATTAGGAGTAATTATAGTAAGCTTTATCTCTAGTAGCGGTTAATATAGCTACTATAGTAGTAATAATTTTATATAAACCTCGCGGCGTTTTAAGATATACCTTTTTAGTAGAATTCTTACTATAAAAGCTTAAATATTATATTCTTACTAAAGTACTTAGCTATTAATAAGTTATATATTTTCTAAATAAGGATTATTATTAAGAGTTCTTACTTTAGGATTTATATATACCCTTAGAATTATAGTAAGCCGTATACTAATAAAATATAGTCTATAATTTACTCCTTTATATTCGCTTAGGGAGGGAATTTATATTTATTTCTTAATAAAGCCTAGACTTTCTCTATATATAACCCGTTATAAGTAAGCGTAGTCGCTTAAAGCTACTAAAGGTATAAGTTACGAAATAAAGCTAGCGCTACTTCCGAGGTAAGCGCTATAGCTATAGTAGTTTTCTAGGTTTAGTTTACTAAGGTAATTCCTTCTTATTTATTATTCGCTAGGAGCGCTCTAATTATACTAATTATAATTAGTATTATAACTATATTAAACCTAACTACCTTATCTTTATAGTCCTACTCCTATTTAAAAAGGGTATCTAGCTACCTTACCTAAGACCTAGGTTAGTATTAAAAGTAGTAATTAAAAAATATAAGTATCTCCGCCTAGCGAGCTTAGCGCTTAGATATTTCCTTTAGTATTATAAAGTATTTTAATAACTTATAGTTAGTAAAGATAATAAATAACTTAGCTATACTTTATAGCTTAGCTAACTAAGCCTAAAAATAGGAGATAATAATAAGTAGCTCTTTATTATAGATTATATAATTCCTTTTAGCTTACTAGAGTTTTTAAAAATATAATATATAATTAACTAAAGTACGCTAGCTTTATCTTTTTATAATAAGTACCCGCTTAAAGCCTCGCTTAAGTAGTCTACCTCGATAACTATTAGCTACTTTAAGTCTTATTACGTAAAGATTAAGTATAATATAAACGCTAGCTTAAGCGCGTTAAATATAGCTTAGTACTTATCTATCTAGTTAAAAAGAGTATTCTTTATTATTAAAGCTATTAAAGGAGCTATTATATCTAAGAACTATAGGATAAATTCGTAGTAAAAGTTAGCGAATTCTAAGAAGCTATAAACGCTCTTAGCGTAAATAAGTAATTCTTAGTTACGGATAGCTATAACCTTCGCGGGGTTTAGGCGAATTTCTTAGCTAGCGTAGACTATAAACCTAAAATACTTAACTTCTTTAATAGCGAAGTTATATTTCTTAAAGTTAGGGTATAACCTAGCTTATTATAGCTATAAAAGTATATTATAAACTTTCCTTTAGTAGTCTTTCCGTAAGCTACTTAAGTAAATAAGTATATTACTTAAGTATATAGTTATAAAGTCTTTTAAAATCTCCCCTAAGGATTAATTAATATATTATTAAAATATAGCTAATACTTTTATAAGGTTAAAAAGGTAAATAAAATATTCGAATAGCTTAAACTTTATATAAAAAGTAATAAAATACTCTTACCCCTTAGTAATATAAAGCTTATAAAAAGTAGCGCGAATATTTATTTTTATAAACTACTTTACCCTAGCTAAGCTACGTAATATCTTTTTAATAAGTAAAAGTAAGTATTAATCCTACTTAGTTACTTTATTAAGCGCGCGGTAATTAATATAAAATTACTAACTATTATTAAGTTTCTTCGCGAGTAGGACTAAAGCTACTACTAAGGAGGAACTCGCTTATATTTAGCCCTTATTTATTATATTTATAATCTATTTCTATACTTTAAGTAAATACTCTTATAGTATATTATAAAGTAGCCCTTATAGTAGCGTTAAGTTAGAGCTATTAGGATTCTTCCTTAAGTAGATATAGTAATTATAACTCCCTTAATATAGTAGTAAAGTATTAGCTTATTCCTTATCGAAAAGATTATAAAATTACGCGATTTTAAAAGGGAGGGTTTTTAATTATAAAACCTTTACTAGAGCTATAATACTTAAGTATAGTATTATAATAATATCCTTTAAGCTTATTATAATAAAATAATAGTCTATCTTTCCCTTTACTTTTTATTAAACTTAGGCTACGAATATAAACTTAAGGATTAAAGCTATTAAGTACTTAAGCTATTACTACTTAATTACTTATATAATAAAGTCCTTTACTAAGTATACTATAAATTCCTTTATCTTTATCTAAAGTATAATATTATACTAAGCTATCTAAGGTATACTTAAGATAAAGTCCTAGGTTAGTTTAAGTATTATATATACTATAATAAGTAATTCTTAGCTATTTAAGTTAGTTATAAACTAAGTAATATAAGTAATAGAAAAAGACTTCTTAAACCTTTACTCTTTTCTTTATTTTACTATTACTATAGTATATATTTACCTCTACTTTAGTAGTAAAATATAAGTAAGCTAGTAATATTATATAAAAGATTTACTTATAGTAGCGTAATAATTATAACCGCTATCCGCTTACGTATTAATAAATTTAGTAAAATTAACTAATATAAGAATAAAAAAGGGACTTATATTTATATTCCTTATAATATTTTAAAAGTATTTTACTAATTTCCTATTAGTTTACTTAACGCGCTATCTTACTTTTAATAAAAAACGTACTATAAGGGCGGCTTATTTCTTAGTCTAGCGACTTTCTTCCCTAAGATATTCTCGTTTTAGGTAATATTAAGGGCTTAGACTAAGAACCTTAGAAGTAGCCTAGTAGATAGTAAGAATTAGGAATCCTTTATTATATAACTCGTCTTACTATAGCATAAGTAGCTCCTATCTACGCGTTACGCTTATATAGTATCGTCGCTTACTTATTAAATGCGTTATCGCTATAAGCGCTTACCTTAGTTAGCCTACTTAGCGTAAAGCGTTTTTACTAGCTTAGAAGTAGTAAAGTTAACGCTTATTATTTATATATCTTTGTTTTATAGCGTAGTAAGCGGTTAGTAAACCTTCTTTTAGTAAAGCTTATTATTAAGCTAAAATAACTTAATATTAACTATAATAGCTTATATCTAGGTTACTACTATAATATAATTATTTATCGGGATATCCCGCTTAATATAGTATTATTTAAGTTAAGTAAAAAGTATATAGTAAAGCTATATAACTTTAATTTTATTTACTTACTAAAATCCTTCTAAAAGCTTAAGCTTAACTTTAAAGTAAAGTAAAAAGTTAAAAAAGGACTTAGCTAACTATTAAGTAATATACTCTAACTCTATTATAGCTACCTATTAGTAATATAAGTTTATAAATATTATATTAAGATACTAAAAGAAAGTATTAGTATTAAAACCCTATTATATATCGCGTTCGAAGTATAAAGCTACCTTAGCTTATACTTTCGCGGAGAAGTACTAGTAGAGGAATACTTATTAGTCCTATATACCGCTAATAAATACCTAGTTTAACTAAAGCTTATACGCTATTAAGGCCTTCTATATAGCAAAGAGGTCTTTATTACTATTAAACGGGGCTCTTATTAAAAGCGGTTTATATCTTATTACCTAAAAAGCTAAGATTATCTCTATTTACGCGGCGATAAGCTAAAGTAGCTCCTCGCTTATTAGGCTAGCTATTATAAGCGTAGAAAACCTATTTACTAATATTATATAAGTAAATAGTTATTAAATATAAAGGACTAGCCTTAGTATATTTATATATAAGCATTAATAATAGTATTAATAACTATACGGAGGGGAGGAACCTATAGGCGCCCCGGGGCCGGGGCGCGCGCCTTAGGGCGCGGGTTTTTATTACGTAATATCTATACGTAGACCCGAGCTTATAGCTCGAGTCCGTAATAACTCCCCTTTTTATAAAGATATAATCCTACTATAGATTAGAATAAAGGCCTTCTAAAGTTTAATAATAATACCTTAGATATCCCTCTCTATAGGTAACTAAATAAGGAATTATTTAGAATAAACCCCTCGACTAAGCTACTAGTAACTAAAAAGCTCGAGGATAAGGAAATTACGACTTATCTTATTATAAAGCTTATAATAAAGCCTATAAAAAGGCCTATATAAGAGCTAATAGAAATAGCTAATATAGAAGCTAATTCTATAAAAAAAGAAGCTATAAAAATAGCTACAAATAGAGCTATAGAAATAGCTAATACGGAAGCCTATATAAATACTATAAACGAAAAGGCTTATAATTACGAAAATATACCTAAAATTATATTAGAAAAATACCCTACCTTATTTTAAGATCCTCTAGACGATAAGCTACCCCCTTAAGGTAGCTAGGATTACGCTATAAAATTAAAGGAAAATTTAAAGCCTAGATTTAAGAAAATCTATAACCTTAACGAAAAATAACTTAAGCTATTAAGGGAATATATCGACGAAAATCTTAAAAAAAGCTATATAAGAGAATCTAAGTCCGAATATCGAGCCCCCGTACTATTCGTACCTAAGGGTAGTAAGGATAAGGAAAAAACGCGCCTTTATATCGACTATAGAGAATTAAATAATAATACTATAAAGGATAGAACCCCTTTACCTTTAATATTAGAAATTCGAGACCGTCTAGCTTATAAGAAATATTACTCTAAAATAGACCTAAAATTAGCCTATAGCTAGATACGGATATTAAAAGGAGACGAATATAAAATAGCCTTCGGAACTAGATACGGCTTATACTAATTTTTAGTAATACCTCTAGGGCTTACTAACGCCCTAGCTACCTTTTAAAAACATATAAATAATATACTATAGGAATATCTAGATTTATTCGTAAACGCCTATTTAGACGACCTTATTATCTATTCGAATACTAAAGAAGATTATAATAAGTATCTAGATACGGTTTTAATAGCCCTACTAGAAGCTAATTTATATATTAAACTAGAAAAATACGTATTCTATACCTAGGAAATCGAATTCCTAGGCTATATTATAACCCCTTATAATATAAAAATAGACCCCTATAAATTAGAAGCTATAAGCGGCTAGCTTATACCTAAATTAATAAAAGAAGTATAATCTTTTATTAGATTTATAAACTACTATCGACGATTTATTAAGGATTTTTCTAAGGAAATATTACCTATTCTAGCGGTAATAATATTAGCTAGAAAAAACCCCTATAATTAGACCCTAGAAGCTACGATAGCTTTTAATAAGCTTAAAAAGCTACTAACTTCGGTACCTATTTTATATACCTATAGCGCTAATAAGCCTTACGAATTAGAAACTAATACTTTTAATTTTACCTTAGGAGCTTAATTAAGTTAAAGGGACGAAAATAATATCCTTAGGCCTATAGCTTTCTATTCGAAAAAGCTTATAGGGCTTAAATTAAATTACCCTATATACGATAAAGAATTCCTAGCTATAATAACGCTTTTAAGGAATTTCGGTACTATTTACTAGGAAATAACTATAAGACTAAGGTCTATACGGACTATAAAAATATTACCTATTTTTCCTTAATATAATAGCTTAACGGAAGATAAATCCGTTAGGTAGGATATTTATCCGAATTTAATTACGAAATTATATATAAAAAGGAAACTAAAAATAACCGTATAGATACTATAAGTCGAAGGCCCGATTATAATACTACTAATAATATACCCTATACGGAAACCCTATTATAATATAATAATAATAATAACCTAGAATAATAATCCTTAAATCTACTATTTAAAGTAGAAGTAGATAACTCTATAATAGAGCTACTAAAGAATACGTATAAAAATACGGATTTTTCGAAATATATAAGATATATTACGTAGAAACATAACCTAGCCTACTATAAAAATAAGCTATTTTTAACCACCGATTCCGAAGAGGCTATTATTAAGGATTTTTATGAAAGCCCTATCTATAGATATTAAGGAATAACCTAAACCTATAATAGGCTAAAAAACTATTATAATACCTATAATTTACGGAAGAAAATATAGCTTATATTAAATAACTACGATATCTATAATAAATCTAAGGTATTTAGGTATAAGCCTTATAGCTATTTATAGCCTATAGAGGTCCCGGATTTACCCTAGGAATCTATAGCTATAGATTTTATAACGAAATTACTAAAGTTAATAGAACTAATAACTAATATCGAATACGACTCTATATTAGTTATAGTCGACCGGCTTTCTAAATACGGATATTTTATACCTATAAAAGAAGCTATATTAGCCGAAGATTTATTTTATATTTTTATAAGATATATAGTAGCTAATATAGGCCTTCCTAAAATTATAATTATAGATAGAGATACTAAATTTACTTCTAAATTCTAGACTACTTTAATATAAGCCTTAGGAACTAAGTATAAATTATCTACTACTTTTTACCCTATTACTAATAGAATTACTAAAAGATTAAATTAGACCTTAAAATAGTATCTAAGAAGCTATATAAATTATTAATAGGATAACTAGTTAATATAGCTCCCTATAGTATAGCTAGTATATAATACCTCTATATCGGAACCTTATAAAAAATATACCTACTATAGCTAACTACGGATTTAACCCCGAAGCTTATAAGTCTTCTTTACTTAAAGAAGTCCTAGCCGAAAAAGCTATATTAAATACGGAATAACTAAAAAGCCTATACCTTTTTATTAAAAAAGAACTAGAATTTATTAAAGACCGATTTTTAGCTTACTATAATAAAAAGTACCTTAAAGAGCCTATTTTAAATATAGGGGATAAAGTCTATCTTATTAAGAAGAATATCTCTTTTTCTAGACCTAACGAATCCCTAGACTATAAGAAAATAGGACTTTTTAAAATAAAAGAAAAACTATCGAACTTAGTATATACGCTAGATTTACCTTCTACTATTTCTATTTATCTTACTTTTTATATCTCTTTACTAAAACCTACCCCTAAAAACGCTAAATTAGCTACTACTATAGATATAGTAGTAGAAAAAGACAAATACGAAGTTGAAGCTATACTAGCTAAAAAGATAGAAAAAAGTTAATACTTCTATCTAGTTAAGTAGAAGAATTACCCCTCTTCCGAAAATACTTAGGAACCGATAAAATACCTTAAAAACGCCCTTAAGAAAATAAAGGCTTTTAATAAAGCTAAGAATAAGCTTACTAATATTAAATAACCCTATTTTTAAAGCTTAAGGTTTTAAGCTCCTTAAGAAGGGAGGATATATTAAGAAACGACTTAAAAAGCCTTTATTATACGTATTCGATACGTATAGCTACTAGCTATAAGCCCGTAACTAACCTAACTACTATAACGCTTACTAGCTATTTAACTATAACCTTAGTATAACCCCTCGGCTAGTATTAGCTTAGGCGGCTAGTATTAGATATCGAAGGTCTAGGTTATATACGGGTATATAAGGGATAAGACTATATCGTCCGGACTTCTATACCTACTTTAATACCTATTATACCCTCTCCCTTATATAGCTTACGAAGCTATTTATAACTACTTACTTAACTATTAATATAACTAAATAAGAAGCCTATAGGAAAGGTAGGAAGGTAACTACCTAACCTTTAAGTTACCCTTTAACCTAGGAAGCTAGAGACTATTAGAATAACTATATCGAATTATCGATATAACTATAATAGAGGCTTATTAAAATTATAGGAGAATTATTAAATAACCTCTAAGTTTGTCAAGCAGTTTGAGAGCAGGCTTGTTGCATGGAATTAAAATTAGAATAAAATAGTAGCAATTTGCGATACTAGAAGCATCGGGCAGGGAAAAGAATGCACGCAAAAAGTAGGCTTATAAAGACGCCTTTTATCGTATTTTTCTATCTTAGTCGTATCCGTATCTTCTTCTTCCTTCTAACTAATCCTCCGTCTCTAGCTACCTATTTATTATTTTCTAGTAGCTAGTATTATTACCCTATTAAATTCCTATCCTAATAAGGATCTCAATTTAAGACTATAAAATAACTAGGAAAAGCTATAGGTTTTACTATCTATTTAGATAGGTCTAACCTATATATTGTAATCTATATGTGTAAGACCTATGTTGTAGATCTCTGTAATGTGGATGTGGCAGCTAGTCTCGAGACCTTGTGTGAGACTATGTGGGTTGTGTGGGTTATAGTTAGACCTTGTGGCAGTTGCCTTGAGCCTCTTAGTCTCTTAGCCTAATAGGCTATTGCAAGCCTTGTGGGCTCTTAGAAGCTCCTTTAACTATAAGGTAAATTGTCTAACAAAGTTATACCTTAATTTATAATACGGATAAAATAGCTAAGAAGGGGTCTAGATAGTAAGGAAAGGGGGTATTCCTATTAAGGAAGATTATATATATAAGGAGACTTTTCCTCTCTCTTCCCTTTTCTCTTTCCTTCCTCTCTAGCTTAAATTACTACTATAATAATAATATATAGCTTACCTTTAAATATAACCTCTTTCTTAGAGCCTAGCTCTAGCCCTACTTTTACCCTTAGTTATCTAAGCTTAGCCTAGCTATCTTAGTATTTCTAGGGATTAAGTATTAAGACTATATAGACCCCTCTTGCTAAGTAATACCCTCTACAACTACGGATAAACAACGTACCCTAGTATAGCCTCTACTATCTATAGTACCTACGAAGTAACTATACGTCTATTCGGCTAGATACTAGTTATTTCGTAATATCTAGGCCCCTCTTATTACTATAGATAGAGTTATTTATAAGGGATAGTATAATAAAGCGTAAGCTTTATATAAAGTAATCCTTAAACGCTAGGTTTAAAATAATAATATCTAAGACTTATAAGCCCCCTTCTTAGGTTAGCTATAGGTAGTCGATATTAACTTTTAAGTTTACCTCTATAACTATAAGTATACCTATATATTAATAAGTAATATATCCCCTAGCGTAAATAAGCTTATAATCGCGATAATAAAAATAGCTTAGGACTATATCAAAACTATAGTTATAATACTTTTCTAAGCTAGCTTACGCTATAAGTACTACCCGTAGGCCTTTCGTAACGTAGAGGTCGTAATAATCTTAAAGCTAGGTAAGCGGGACTTAATAGCCCCGCGCGCTTAGCGCTTAATCTCTTTACTCTTATACCTTAGTAAAAGCCTAGAATACCTTATTACTTAAAAACTAGCTTAAAGCTCGATTACGTAGAAAGTCCTCGTACTATAGTAAGTTAAAGCGCTACTAAAGAAATCCTATAAAGACTTAGCCCTCGCCTTCCTTTATAAAACTAAGCTTACTTTTAAGCGAGGCTAAGTAGCTATAATAATTAAAATAAATATTTAAAGCGCTTTCGATATAGTCCTTAAGAACTACTTAACTTAGCGATTATAGGAATAAAGCTAGCCTAACGCCCTTACCCGCTAGACTAATAGCTTCCTATCTAACTATATAGCAAGCGTTAGGTTTAAAAACGTATTAACCCCTTAAAAGCTATTATATTATAGCATACTATAAGGATTATTAATCTCGCTAGTACTCTTCTTATTCTATACCTAGCCGATTTACTCGCTACCCCTCTTCCGTAAATAAAAATATAAATACGCTAATAATATAGCTATACTAGCTATAAGTAATAACCTTGAAGATATAGCTAAGCTTATAATAATAGCTATAATAGAATTACTTAACTAGGGTAAAGAAAATACTATTTCCTTTAACTTAGAAAAAATAGAATTAGTATACTTCTTACGTAAGTAAGCTAATAAAGATAACGCCGGGCTACTAGCTTTCTATAGTAAGACCGAGATACGCGTAGCGGACTCTATCTACTAGCTAAGGATTTAGTTTAATAAAAAACTCTTTTTTAAGAAATACGTAGAGTACTAAATTATAAAAGCTAGTAAGGTTATAAGCTTTATTAAGAGTATTAATAATATATAATAGGGCCTTTTACCCTAGCTAATAAGGTAAGCTATTATAGCTTATATACTACTAGTCTTAACTTATAGCTATAAGCTTTAGTATATACCCCTAAGCCTTAACCCTAGCGACCCCCTACTAAAATAAGCTTACTTATAATCTAAACTTAACTAAGTTATTAATATAGTAATAAGAGCTATACTACTAGCCTAGAAGACTAGCTAACTCTCCGCCCTATACCGCGAAATAAGTATCCCGCTAGCTAAGCTTTTACTTAAATAAACTAGCGCTCTCGCTATAATACGTATTAAGTCCCTTAACTAGGACTACCTAATTCTACTTAAAGCCCGCTAGGCTATACTATAGTCCCTACTAGCCTATATCCGCTTACTAAGACGCTTATAAAAGGAGAAATATACTATAAAGCTTTAGTACTTACTAGCGTAAATACTAAGCCTTAAGCCCCTAGCCCTTTACGCTTTAGCCCTACCGCTAGCGGACTTAATAAGAGGCTAGAAAAAGCTAGAGGTAGCCCGCGGGCTCCGTCTCTAGCTAGCGGAGCTTACCTTAGACCTAGATAATATTATTATATATTCTAATAGTTTATAAACTTCCGAAGCTAGTAGTAAATATATAGGCTTTAGCTTCTTAATTTAAAGGGGCTTTAATAAAGTAGCTAGTAGGTATAGATATATTACGTATAATAAAGTATATAATAGTAAGATCTTTAGCGCCCTCGAGGGGCTAAAAAAAGTACTAAAGCTACTTACTAAGCTAATTTTTATCTATCTAGATAATATATTAATAGCTAGAGTAATCTAAGGGGGAGCGGGTAGCTCTTCTTAGTACGAAGTACTTACTTTTCTACTACTCTCTCGCGAGTATAAAAAAGTCTTAGTCTACTAAACCCTTAAGTATATAGAGATTTAAAGTAATAAATAAGCTAACAAATTAGCGAAGGAAGGTAGTAAGCTACCGGAGCTAATATATAATACTACTACCTTAGCTTACCTACGGAAGATAGCGAGAGCTAAGGCCGCGATCCGCTTATCTACTTAATAGTAGAATAAGATACCTAACTTATACCGCCCTCTAAGCTTAACCTATACCGCTAGATATATAAAAGAGCTAAAAGTAAAGCTAACCTATATATAGCTATACTACTTATTAGTAGTATAGATAATATATAGCGATTTCGCTACTTATTATTAGCGCTTAAACTACCCTAACGTACTACTAACCTATACTTATAGCTAAGATAAGGCCCCTAACTATATTTTCTATTACTATAAGATTAGCCCGAGGCTTAGGCCGGAGCTAATACCTTTAGTCGCTTAGGCAATTACTAAGGTAGTAAAGACGAAGTTTAAAGCCTTCCTTAAGCTAGTTATAATAATAGACTTCTTCGAGAAGATTTACTTACGCAACTAATAAAGAGTAATAGCCGCTAGTAGCTTATATTTCCTTATATTACCTTATTTTTATACTAACCTTTTACTATACTATTCGATGCTCTTAGAGAAAGTTAGCGTAGCTATAAAGATATATATTTAAAAGCCTATATAATACCCCGGGCTATATAATATTAGCTAGAAGATATAGCGCTTATAGCGTATAGGCTACGGAACCCGCTAACGAAGGAAGGGCTAGAAATTTTATATACTAAAACGCTAGATAGTAAACGGAACGCCCTATAGTAAAAAGGGAAAGAGATAAGTACGGGCCCCTTTATCCTAGCGCCGACTAGCGCGGATTAAAAGGGGACCCGGAAACCCTAATCTCCCCTTTATAGTAAGCGGGTTACTTATATTTACTTACCCTAGACTATAGATAGCTAGCCTAGCGCGTCTTTTACCCTTATAGGGATAGTATAG
>KQ030820.1:3940-22323 GCA_000956045.1 Hirsutella minnesotensis 3608
CGCGCGTGCCCGCCAGCCGCAGGGCGGCGGCAGCGCAGCGAGGCAGCCCGCGTTCACGGAAGCGGAGCTCGACGCGGGCTTGAAGCGGATGCTCGGCGAGGACGCGGTGTGGAAGTCGGATGAGCAGCGGCAGGGCATGTACCACATCGCCTCCATGGCGAACAACAGCGTCCGCAGCGACATGGCCATCGTCGTGCTGCCAACCGGCGGCGGCAAGAGCGTCTTCTTCCTCTTGCCGGCTTTCATGGAGGACGAGCGCGGGCTCGGTGGCCCGATAAGCATCGTCGTCGTGCCGTTCGTCGCTCTCGCGGATGATCTGATGACGCGCGCGGAGGAGCTACGCATCGACTGCATGAAGTGGAACAGCGACGTGCAAGACTGCGACAGGGAGGAACGTCAACGTGACGCCCGCTTGGTGGTCGTCAGCGCCGACGTCGCCGCCAGCGCCGGCTTCACGTCGTACGTCGAGAGCATCCGGGCGCGAGGCTTACTCGAGCGCATCTTCTTCGACGAGTGCCACACTTTCGTCACGGACGTCGGGTATCGGACGAGTCTCGGTTTGCTGGTGGGCTTGCACCGACATGGCTGCCCGCTCGTCATGCTCACGGCGACGCTGCCGGTGAAGATGGAGACGTGGCTCCGGGAGCACATGCTGGCGAAGGAGGCGACGATCATCCGTGCGGCGACTACGAGGGTCAACATTCGATACCGCGTCGAGAAGGTCCGCCCGGGCGGGACGAGCAACATCGAGGACGGCGTCGTGGCGGTCGTCGGTCGCATCAGCGCGCGGATGACGGCATCGCAGCGGGGCGTCGTGTACTGCCGCTCGATCGAGGAGTGCAAAGCGATGGCCGCCCGACTGGGCTGCGGCATGCACCACGGCGAGATGAAGCCCGACTCTCTGCGGCAGGCCGCCCGCAAGGACTGGGTGGACGGCCGCGATGGGCAACGCTGGATCGCCGCGACGACCGGGCTTGGGACGGGGATCGACGTGCAGGGCATCGTCGGTGTCGTGCACGCGGGGCCGCCGTACGGACTAGTCGACTTCGCACAGCAGACGGGCAGGGGCGGACGACGCAAGGGCGAGATTGTCGACTCGGTCATCGTCACCGACGGCCGGCCGGGCTGGGTTGATCGCTTCGAGAGCGACGTCCAGCAGGCGAACCGGGCGGCGGCGCAGCTCTTCATTGACAACCCCGGTTGCCGCCGCGTCACGCTCGGCGAGGTCATGGACGGTGCCGGGCGTCGCTGCGACGAGCTCGAGGCCGAGAGATGCGATCGCTGCGCCGCCGAGGCGAGAGAGGCGGAGGGCGCGCTCGCGAACCGCTTTCAGGAGCACGTGCAAGACGAGAGCAAGAGGCTCAAGGAGCTATACGACTGGCTCGACGAAATACAGGCCGTCGAGTGCTCGGTGTGCTACGTCAGATGGCAGCTGCGTGGAGGACTGCATGCCGAGCGTTGCTGGATCGAGCACACACGGGCACACTGTCAACGTATCACGCAGGCAGATTTCGACCGATGGCAGGCGAACCTGACGTTCAAGGACTTCGAGTGCTGCTGGGAGTGCGGCTTGCCGTACGACTGGTGTGATCGGGAAAAGGCAGCGGGCAAGTGCCGGTTCCGCAACAAGGTGCTGCCGGTCGTGATGCTGGCTCAACGGGGCGGCAGCAGGGCCGTCCGCAGGATCGTCTCGAAGGCACTCGGCGCGAAGACGGAGGGCGGGAAGGCGTATCAAGACTGGGTGATACGGTCCCGACGGATGTACGGAACGACGATGTCGAACGGGCTCGGCGTGTGGGACGCCATCGTGCAGTACTGCGCGAAGAGGGAGAGGAATAGGGTGTGGGTGGAAGAAGATAAGGGAGATGAGTCTGCGGGAGAGGAAACGCTGGCCGATCGGGCCACTCGTGACTGGAGATGGCTGGAGCACGGAGAGGAGGAATCGAGGATGCAGAAGAGGAGCTTGAAAGGGAGAGGGAAGCGTCTCGGTAAAGTGGTAAGGGTCGTGACCGCCCGCGGCGATATACACGGCCCGCGCAGCGTAGAATAGACAGATAACTTCGAAAAGGAGCATGCTCCGTGCGATCGTGGCCAGCGTCGGCGGTGCGTGACACGGCCGGACGCCGCCCGCATTCATGTATGCCGACGATGTCTTTGAGGGGCTGCGTCGCGAGGAATTGCAGTAGCATGTTACGAGGCTCTCAGATGACGGTCAGGCCACCATCGGCCAAATCGCGACTTGTACTTACGCCCCAACCAAGTCAAAGCCACATGGATGAGGATGGTAAATACTCCTAATGAGCTCAAGAGCTCAGAAGAGGTTTCCGAACTTTTATAACGAAAATAACTGTCTCGTAATTGTCGTTTGCAATCCTTGATCTCGTCATCGACCGGACTGTGATTGACCAATGGGAATTTCGCGGTCGAAACTAAGCCATTTTCGATTTTTGCAGTCAAAACCTAGCCTATTTAAGCTTAGCCCGAAAAATCTGGGTTCAAATCCCATTTAAGCCGGATGTGGGGAATCCGATTTTGGGGCCTTTTTTTTGGCGTGCAGTGAGCATTTCATCTTTTTTTTTTTTTAGAGGTGTATTACGCCCGGAGGGTTCCCCTATCCCTTCTAATGCGCGAAGGCGTCGCACGGGTAGCTGCCCCACTCGACCCCTGGTCACGTCTCGTGACTAGAGGATACAAGAAGCCACGTAGAAACATCCGCTGGCACACCACCATACAGCTCATTCACGCGAGCCCGATGCATCCCTCACTTGCAGTTACGAATCAATTCGACGATGAGCTCCTTATTCGGGTTGAGAATAGCTCACGTGAACATCCCAGTGATAACACATGCCGGCCTGTAGAGCCGCCTTTGACCACTCCAGGCACACAGTTTGAGCCTCTTTATTCAGTCCGAAGGACTTTATTACGACGATAACTGAGGTTCAAAAGCTCTGCTCGTATTGGTCACATAAGTCTCCACTCGACGTCGATTGGATGGCAGTCCTGCCTGGGTATTGTTCCGGCTTTGTGACCCAAGTAGAAGCCTCAAATCAGAATTCGAAAGGGTCGACGATTGGTCTGCTCACATCCAAAAAGCTTCTCTAAGACTGTATAATCCCGGCAGCCTGATCTCTATTGATGAGTGCATGATTCGCTACACGGGCCGCTCCAGAGAGACAACAAAGGTGCCAAATAAGCCGATTCCGGTCGGCTTCAAAGTCTGGGTTGTAGCACAAAGAGGGCACTTCCTGTCCTGGATCTGGCATCTTCCGAAGAAGTCAATGGGCCCAGCTGCTGGTCCAATCAGGCGCAAAAGGTCCGGCAACAATGAGATCTCTCTCAACCCTACGCAAAGCGTTGTGCCTGCCTTGATCAACCTGCTTCCAGCACAGCCTCATCACGTCTTTCTAGATAACCTCTTTTCGTCACCGAAGCTCTTTGTTGCCCTTCGTCAGAAGGGCATAGGAGCCACAGGCACAGCGCGAACCAATTGTGGCATCGACAAGACACTCACACAGTGACACAGGACAAAGCTTCTGATACCAAAGGCCAACTGAATTGGGCCTGGGGGACTATGAAGGCAATTCCAACACCTGATAACCTGGTAAACCAACTAGCTTGGAAAGACAACACCCTCGTGCTTATGCTTTCGACTGTGCATACAGGAGTGGAAGTCGAGCGACGAATTAGAAGGCGGCCGAACCACCTCAAAAATCCACAACAGAAAGCAATCAAAAGAGAGTTTGGAGATAAGTCAATCAAAGAGCTGCCGTTGCCAACGATTACAGCCGAATATAATGACCACATGGGTGGCGTTGATGTGGGCGATCAGCTTCGAAGTTATCTCGGCTTCGATCATGCCGTTCGGCGCGGCGGCTGGAAGGCTATTGCCTATGGCTTTCTGCTAGATACCGCGCTCATTAACTCATACATCGTACAGCAGCGTGGCGAATCTGCTTGGCCAGCCTTTCAATCACAAGCAGGTTGGCGGCAGCAGCTCATTGACGAAATTATCGAGAAGCATGCGATGCAAGTTCAGTCCCGTCAAAGATACAGATCAGGAAACGACACAATGCCTCTTTCGGAGCACAATCACATACGCCGGGGTGGCTGCTCTCGTTGTGTAGCATGCCAAGGCTTCCGATTAGGTCAGGTTAGGTCACAAAGTCAACGGCATAGCAGACAAAGGGCACCTTTAACAGTATTAAGTGACGATGCTCTCAATCAACGCAGAAAGGTGCGGCAGTCGCGATTTGGCTGTGATGTGTGCAATGTAGCGTTATGTAGAGTAGGTAGCTGCTGGTACAAATATCACGGTATGAATTAGCCGGCCACGAGTGTACCCTTGAATGCGAGCCCTCTCATTGGCTACAATCCTCGTGCGTGACTCGTGCGACGCCTTCGCGCATTAGAAGGGATAGAGCCACTACGCTAGGCTGTCTACAATCTGTACATTGTCCCCATCTCACCCAAAGCCCTACGTTTCTGCTCGTTCTATTCCAGCCTCGATCGCTTTTACGTGACAGACCTGCTTGAAGGTCAGTTTCTCCAAGTGTTCAGCGTCCTGCCTTCAGCAGCTGAAGCGCGGTCTGCCAAGTTGAAGGCTGTTGTGTTAGTATGCTTGTCCATTGATCAGCACAAGGCCCGTTGCCCGTCCGTACTGAAACGCTTTGTTGCCAATGCGAACTGTATTGTCGCACGCACAGCCCCCATATCAGGCTGCCACTTGTCGTCGTCCGACTCTGCCTTGCCCCCTAGGAAGAAAGACAGGTCTCCCACCTTTCCGCGCGCATATCGAAGCATGATCTCTCGTTGTGCCGTCCATCTTCTGCATCGAAAGAGGAAATGCTCCACCGTTTCTGCAGACTGCCCACAAGTACACTTATCCGATTCCACTGCCCCGATTTTGCGAAGGTAGCTATTCGATTCCTTTCTAATTAGCTCGTCGTACATCTTGCGGGTGTGCTTGCCCGGCAATGCTTTATCGATGCGCTTTGAGTGCTTTCCAACCCCTTCTGGGATCTGACGAACGCGAGTGTGTTCGTTGAGCAGCAGTCGTAAAGTCGTTGATCTTGCCTGAAAGTTTCGGCTTCTCCGAGCAGCCCCGATGGAGCAGAGCACGATGATACCTGTCAAGGAATGCATGCTAGCATTAGGACCAGCGAGCTCAACCAGCTCCCAAAAAGCGGACGCAAAGTCTACTATGTCCAATCTGAAACCCAAACCAGGATGGCTATTCAGTCTACTGACAAGTTATCATCCGGGCCCGAGGAAGACCACAATACGAGTGTAGAAGGCAAGCCACAGATGGTGCGCAGGAAATCTGGCGAAATTGTCCGTCCTGCTCTTCGTGCTTCTCACCGGAGGCCGTCGAGCGTGCCCAGCACACCGATTTTCTCCAAAGCGGTTCACTTCGATTCCCACTTAGAGCACGTGCGCCACTTCCTCCGTCTTGATCGTCCGCTGTCTGTGGGCATCAAATATTATCCGGCTGAGACCTACCAGAGCGACAACGAGTACCCTTTTCCCGGAAACAATAAGCCTGACGTACGGTCTCAGTGGGAGCTAATCACCACCAATCCCCCCCATGTCTTTCAGGTGCGCAAAACTATGCCCGTCAGGCTAGAAAATGTGTGGCTGTCGGGCGACCGTAGGTCTATGCTTGGCTCTGTGGCCGTAGCCAATCTGGCCTATCAGAAGCATGTAACCTGTCGATTTACCTTGGACTACTGGAAGACCGTTTCAGAGGTCGCCGCCGGATATAGCCATGAGATTTACCCTCGTGAAACCCCGTTAGGTTATGATCGGTTCATCTACATCATCAGTCTCTCAGACCTAGCCAACCTCGAGTCCAAGACCATGTTCTTCTGCATCCGCTATCGTGTTAATGACCAAGAATTTTGGGACAACAACGACGCGATGAACTTCCAGGTTGAATTTAAAAATTACTTACCGCATAATGGTAAGAACAGCTTCCAAGTCATATTGACGCGGTCCCTGAACGACCCAGAGAAGCTAACAAGTCCAACTTTGTCCAACCACAAATTCTTTAGCCAGTCACGTCCAACAAGTCACCACCTCATGACCGAGTCGTCTAGGAAGTGCATGGCGTGATTGAAGCGGAAAAATAATTTTTAACAGTTCGCAGGGTAATAGTGTAACGGTCTCAACTAAGCGTATTGACAACTAGCTAAGCGAAAGCAGCGCGGGTTCTTGAGTTTGGCAAGCTACACAATATTGGTATCGCTCTTCCAACTAGCAACCAACTTCTCGAGGACTTTCATAAAGCTCGACGTCAAATCGCCCCTACCGAACCTATTCTTACGTAGGTCTAAAACGTCTATACTCGTTAGCAATCCGATTAGGCAATAGCGTCGCCTGCTTTGCTAAAACATTTAGCCTTAAACAGGATGCTTCTATAGTCGAGGAAAGATAGGTTACCCAAGGTAGTAAAAAATAAGATAGGCTAAAGATATTAAAGGAAAGGCTTTCTATCGAGGAATGGAAAGTTATTGCTATAGTCTAGAAGATTCTTCAGCCGTTCAAGATCGCCTCGAAACAGTTGCAGGGCGAGGGTATTGCTAGTAAACGCTCAACTTTGCATTCACTCGCCGCGCCCATCTAATCCCAGATGTGTTGCCCGAGTTGCTTCTCTACTATCATTCATTACCACGAAGGACAGGAAAGCCTGACTTCAAGCTACCAACATGCCTCTTCCCTCGGTACTATAATCCGACCGTGTCCGATAAATACGAATTCACCGGCATCCAGCAGAGCGCTACATCACGAAACTGGATGTAGCTCTTGCATCTCCGCATATGCTCGACGACCTATTCCAGCTCTACCTCTAGACGGCGACGGCAACCGAGTTATGGTCTCTGTACGCGTGAGCAGAAAGGTAGGGGGCCCTGATGAAATCCGTCGAATTAGGGAGCGCATAGGCTCACGGTTAGGGATACCTTTTTGACGTCATAAACCCCAACTGACCAACTGACGTAAAAAACCCCAAAAGACCAGTATTTACCGTCGAAAACCTCTTTCCTAATCAGGCTTAGCGCTTCCCAAAAAGGCAATCCTATCAAAGGTCCGCTTGCAAAATTATCTCCCAAAATTCAGTGCGCTGCTAGGTTGCAAACTTTTGAGCTTCTCGTATTTGCCTACACAAGCTAGGATCACTGGCCGGCATTTAACGATTGCGTAGGCCAACGATTCAGTCAGAATGACAAACAAGGGAGGCCGTCCAAAGCTTCACGGCGTGGACGAGTATTTCCTGCCTGCTCCAGGGAACGGATTTGCAGTGAACCGCGTGACCTGCAACCTTTGTTCAAAGAGCATGGCGAAGCACACCTCCAAGCAGCTACGGCACCTCCGTACGCAATGCAAACCATACCAGGATCTCCATGAAGCCATGCACGCTCGACAGCCACTCATTGATTCTAAGCTGAAAAGCATTAGCAAATCATCCAAGCACGCCTTGGATCGCCAGGCTGCTATTGCGACCTTCACTTCTGGCAAACCCTATTCTCTCTACGAGGATTCAGAGACTGTGAAGTTGTTGCAAATGCTCAACCCAGCTTATAAGCCACCTGATGGTAATCGCATAGCTTCATTTCTGGATCCTGTCTACCAAGAATATCGGCAACGAGTCAAGGATCTTCTAGACGAAGCTCCGTATCTAAACGTCATAGTTGATGCCTCGGAAGATATCTCCAGCAACCGAATCATGAACATATCCATAGAGATTCCCAACTCAGTCGCCTTTTACTGGACGACGATTGACACCAACGATCGTGATCATGCGGCATTAACGACCTTGAGCCTTATCAAGCCAGCCCTTGTCGACATATTTGGGGACGATTTCTCTCGAATGAATGCCCTATGCACCGATACGTGTAGCACAATGAGAAAGCTTCATCGAGAGATGAAGGCCTTACCCGAGTTCAGCCACTGCCTCTATGTCCTCTGCGATTCCCACGGGCTTCAACTGCTTGTTAAGGATATTGTGGAGTCGACCCAATGGATGCCGGTTCTGGGGAAGGCCAATCTTCTCATCAATTTCTTCAAGAAGGCTAAATTGCAATTATCCAGGCTCCGAGTTCATCAACAGGGCTGCTATGCCCATCGCAAAGCATTCATCACTGCTGCAATCACTCGATGGGGAACACAGCTTGGTGCTGTGAAGTCGGTCTTTGACAATAAGGAAGCACTCCGAGCTTTTGCCCGCGACCCTGTCGTCTTGAATGGAATGAAGAAAACCATTGTCAAAGAGGAGGATCAAGATACGCAGTCGAGTCTCAAGCAGGTGATCTCATGCATCAATGACATAGAGTTTTGGACCAATCTGGAAATGCTCTTCAAGATCCTCCAGCCGATCGGAGCTGCTCAGGCCAGCTCAGAGCGCGATCGTGCAAGTCTTAGTGAGGTCATTCCACGCTGGCTGTCCATTCAGGCGTCTTGGGACGCGTTAGAGGCAGCTGGCCAAGACCCGCTTATCGACTATGCTGAACTGAAGCGGTTGCGCAAAAGACGCTTCGACCTGCAAACCGACGACATTCATTATTTGGCCTTTGCATTAGATCCCGCAACCACTAACCCGAGGCATTCAGCTCTAACCACCGACATTGTCAGACGAGCACATAAGTTCTTGGAAGAGAATATCAGCGGTGAAGAATACGGTCTTGTATTTCGAGAATTCTGTCAATTCAGGGCTCGGGAGGGGAGCCTTTTTGGCCCTGGAAGTCGCATGTACAAAGCAGCACCCGAGAACACCCCGCATAACCAACACATCCTCGATTGTTGGCGATATCTTCATTCCATGAACATATCGCTCGCCGCAATTGCCAAGCGCGTACTGGGGGCTTTGGCCAATTCTGTCCCTTCTGAAAGGTCATTCTCCGCGACCAACTACCTTCACAACCGAATCCGCAATCGCCTTACGGTCAACAGCACCAACAAGTTGACATTTATCTACATGAACAGCCGGGTGTTGAGAAGGCTCGAAACAGCCCGTGAGACACCACGACAAGCGGCCAATGATCAATCATGGGAGAGTGCTGATTTGGACACACTCCTAAAACTCGAAGACGACTTCCAGGACTGTATCGTTGCGGCGACAAGCATGTGATTAGTATCAGGAAACAGAGTTCACTTGTGAAGGGGCGTTTTGGTTGCTTGAGAGTGTCGTGGAGCGTTGGGTGCCGACTACGGACATCAGGGAAAATGTCTCTGACGAACTTTTTTACAACAGATATGCTCTGAAGAAGCACGTGATAAATGACCGGTCATAAACCCCTGGGTTTGTGACTGTCATTTACTTCGAGATCGAGGTAATTTACCTCGAGGTAAATTACCTCAAGGGAACCCTACTGTCACGGGCTATGCCCGGCTTGGTGGACCCGGTTGTACCGGGTTCGGAGGCTTGTACTCCACCGCGGACTCCGCCTTGCGGAGCCGGTTGCTGTAACAACATTATGTGTGTATATAACTTCGAATTCGAGGTTTCGCCTCGAATTCTCTTTCCTTTCCTCCTTAGCTCTAGATAGACAACACACAGGCACCTGCTTGTTGAACAAACTCCGGGCCAGCCTCTTAAACACATCGATATTTGAAGGGCAGCAATACAAATATCGTGGCCATATTGTGCACTTTCTCCGCGATGTTGGCAAAGTGTATCGACAACTTCCCCTTTTACCCCCTGAATTAGATGTAGGTGTTTTGATGAAAGTCCGCGACCAGGACCGGCGCAAGCAACAGCAACTTGACCAGCCACTATTCCAACCTCTCTTTTCGTGATGACGGTAATGCACGCACCGCTTCGCGGAGCACCACCACAAAGCCACACTTTTTAATATGAAATATCACATCATAGAGAGTCATCCTTCATGTCATAGGGATACATCCTTCGGGCTGTATTACACCCTCCCCACCTCCGGTGAGGGTGTCAGCATATTTTCATACTATTAGCAACACTGTACTCCGATACGGTATTCACGAGGTGTTCGCCCTTCGGGCTGGATATTCAGCCGTTCAGTCCCTTGCTTGCCAACTTAACGGGTGTTCGGAGTATTTTACAGTAGTAGTAGGTCACAGCCTCACAGGTGCAGATTTTCGCATCAATCATGGTTTTATCCAAATCAAGTCAAACTGGGGGTTCAATTTGATTTGAATCATCTGTTTGAAACCTGAGCTGCATATCCCTTGATTCTCCTCTTGTTCCCCTTCAAGGCCAGTAAAGACAGGAACCCGCTGATGGTCGGCCGAGATTAAACTCATCCATACAACGACCAAAGCTCACACGGCCCATGGGTCATATATGGCTTTATACACCACTGGCACCCGTTGCCGGCATAATTAGAGTTGTCAGATGGTTTTCTCGGCAATACATGCTCGCAACTCTCGAACGAGGCGGTCTTTTAGGTCTTGCTTGCCTTGAAGCACCCGAAGTCCTGCAGTTTCGCATGCGGTTGAGGTTCCTGGACAACTTGCTGGACTTCCTGTAAAGTTTGCTTCAATTTCGTCTGCTGACTTGTTCCACTCCACAGGATTGCCAGATTTGCCATTCCAACATTCAAAAAATGCAGTATGTGCTGTGTTAAAGGCTCGAATGTTGGCCTATCGTCGCCCGTCGTATTAGTGCGCCACCAATAAATCAGGCACCTCATCCATCCATCTCTTGAAGGGCTACTCACAAGAATATCGATTTCACATTGGTTTCTAACAATGGCACACTCTTTTGGAATTGCTATTTTTTCCATTGCTGTTGCGCCTTCAAATTGCCTGGCCAGAATCTTTGAATCTCTCTGTGGGCTGGCTACAGCTAGTGCAGCAAGAACACTGAAAAGGGTTATTGAGGACTTCATTTTGGTGACAAGTTGCTCGCACAAAGATACTGGAAGCGGCCGATATGAACGACTGGATGATAGCTCGGACGTGGCTCGCCTTTATATATTCGTCGGCACTATTTAGTCTCTACCTACACCCATCTAGTTAGCTGGAAATCATTTTCTGAGTTCCGAGCAGTATCTCTGCTCTTCCCAGTGCCGGAAATCAAAATGCTTTGTCGTGTAGCCAGCTCAATGCGACGGTATCTAAGCCGTTATTGGGCATATAGGCGCATGCCTTGTTACTGTCGGGAAGGCGGGTATCAGATTTGTGTCAGTTGCAGCGCATTTGTTGTGATGTCACAGGTCCCGGGGCCGGCTGACCGGTCATCCGGTAATCGGATTAACGCCCCGCCCCATCCCTTTGAGTGCGCGAAGGCCGCACCTAGGTCACGAACCCCACAGTACGTAGCTACGCGTCAGATACGCACACAGGGGCAGCAAAAACCATGTCGTTTCCGATACGACTTCAGATTCAACTCGGGCCCTTTGTCGTCAGACTGCCCTCCCAAATCCTGCGCGCCATGCAATCTCGCCATCAACAAGGATTTAGCTTATACCCGGCTCCTGCAATAAATACCCGTCGTATCCATTTTAGCATTGGCCATGTCCCGCCGACCCCTGGAACGAGCCCCGCTAGTACCTTGAGTGGGTCGCTTCATCTTGGCTTCCTATTTAGTCAGCGGCTAATGGGCCCGAAATGGACCTACATGAGTTTTTATGGGCGCATCGTCTTGGCTTCCTCCTTTGTCTTCCGGTGCACGCCGAATTACCCCACTAGTTGCAGCTACTAGCATAAGGTTAGCGCTACCCTTGCTTAGCGCGACAAGGGTCCCGACTAGCCATTCCCGCAGATACCATGCCAGATGGGGAAGCCAAAGGCACGTGGCATTCGGGACACTACCTTGACTTTAGCCTTTAAATGGAAAGCTGGGTTTTACCTACCCGTGGAACGGGTAACAGGGACTGGTGTGCCGTCATGCAATGTAAGATGAAGTGGGCCCTCCCCACCGTGACAAAATAGGAAGCCAAGACGATGGCGCCAAGCCAATTGGCGCATGGCACGGGTCAGCTGAACTCGACAGTGATGGATTCTCTGCCGTGCACAAAGTGTGATCGTACTTTCTCTCACCGGGTGCGGTGCCTCAATCAAATCAAATGCCCCAAATTTGATTGAGAGCTTCCCGCTATGACAGAAGCGGGTAGTTATCGCAAGGTGGATGGTTAATTACAAGCGTTGATGACACACTGGGCCACTTGTCTCCAAGATGATGCAAGATAAGCGCTTTTCTAAGTTCTTTGTCTAGCAGGGATGTGTCTACCCATGTTCGAAATCGATCGTACAAGTGGTCTCGGCCCACTCTCGACTAAGACCCACACGAGCTCTTGGTCGAGTATTTCGATAACCCTGATATTTCCAGCAATAGCAATCGGACTCTATAGCTGATCTACATCGACAGGGATTCTGACAAGGTTCTGGGATTACCCCCTGTGAACATGGGTTGCACGGACGAAAAGTTTGTATTGTACAGCAGGAGACGCGAAGACGTTCGACACGCTGCGGCTTCCGCTGTTCCAGTGCTACAGAGAATGCCTGGAGCTTAAGAAGATAATTGAGAGTTGCACAAAGCATTCCAAGGGAAACAAGAACAGTGTGCGAGACTGGGCAAGAACCAAGTACATGGAAGACGACATCATCCACTTCACCGATGCACTTTCAGGATACAAAAGCACGATCTCGGTCGCATTGGCCGATGCGACACTGTAAGTGCATTCTCATCGCGCTGAAGCATGATCCCGCCAAGATTAACAAAGGCGGCAGACAGACCACAGCTGTCACCCTGGAGACGTTAAACATTTGGATAAAGGACGGCTTTCCGAGACAATGCGGAGGAGAGGCTGAGAGAAGTCGGAGAGCATTGATGTATAAAAGAAGCACTACTCGCAATCTAGAAAGAAAAGAAGACGAACCTCAATGAACACGTCGACATATACCCCTCTACTTTCATTTCCCGCGAAATTCTTAATCATCAATGTCGTTGCTGAGAATGGTAACCTTGATGCCATTTTCCTTAGGTTCGCCATCGTCGGCTCTCGAAACCAGATCTCTCCGTTGAATCGGTTTCTCAATCATAACCTGCGTCCTCCTAAGCTGAAGCTTGCCATCGGGTCCTTGCCCGGACTTGAGCAAAGGAAAACTCATATCACAGGCCTTGTTGTCCTTGTATTCGATCTTGTATTCATCCTCCGAGGCCCACCAGACACCATCGACGAACTTAGACGGAAGTACCTTGCCAGCTGGCGAACCATCCTTTTTGGACATCGTATAGAAGTCGCGACCGAACCCGGTCCAGGCGTCGTCTTGCTCGTTGATGGAGGGGAGTGAGAGATTGCCGCTCAGCACTTTCTTCTCTTTCAAGAGGTTGAGGGGCTTGAAAGGTGAAAACGGATCGGCGAATCTGAAGTTGTTCGGGTCGTTGCCGTCCTTCGTCCACTTTTCCCAGCAAACCGGGTCGCCAATTGGCACCACGGGACAGGTTCCGGTGAGCTTGACAACATAAGTCCAGGTTTGGACTGAGCAAGCAGTGTTCCTTGGACATTCCCGAGTGATACTGACATCTCTGCGGAGCTCTAACTGCTTGCTGGCTTCGTCGCTCTTGTCCCTCGTTTGGGAGTGGCTATACGAGAGTGATAGTGAGGCGCCGAATCCGCCAAAACCGAAGCTGGCGGAAGCTTCGCCTCCCATGGTCTCGGTGCCCTCGATTCTCCAACCGGAAGAAGTAGTATCAACACTTGCTTCCGATGTCGTGATATCGATGGGGGTTGCACTTGAGCCGCTTATAATATGGAAGTCTTCATGAGCGATAATTCCGATGTCGATACCGTCGGCAGCAGCAATGAGTTGTTGTCGTTGATAGAAGCAGCCGGAATCGTCATCTTCGATGTCTTTGCGGCCAGTCCACGCTTGCCGCTTCCTGTCCACACGAGGCGGCGGATCAAGATTGTGTTGAACAAGGCTTGTCATTTGCTTGATAACGTGCTGGGCTTCTAGAGTCTCGCGAATGACGGGTTCAAAGTTCAAGCCAGAGTCAAGAGGGGCACCATAGGCGCCAATGGCGAAGAAGAGGGAGACGAGGGCAGGTTTAGGAATCATTTTGACCAGATGAGACAATTTGAGCTTTGTTGTTGCGACAGAAGTTCGCGAAGAGAATGAATGATTGAATGAATGAATGAATGAGTGAGTGGGTGAGCGAATAAAGGATGGTATCGATGGGTTTCAGTGTCTGAGCAGGGTGCTGTGGCTTAAGGTATTTATATATGCATCTATAAAGTATCTCTTGAAGTTGCCATGATACTGGTAATAAGGCGGCAGTGTAATGCTTAAACCATAACGAGCATGAATTGGTTGATCACAAGTGCCGTGTTGTGTGCGACCAGTCCCCAATCGAATGGAAATCAAAGAGGGAGCCAAGACAATGGGCGAGGCTAGCATCATTCAGCCTTAAACTTCGCCCGAGAGTCTAGACCGGGCCGTGTCTTCTCGGCTCCTGATTTTTCTTTCCGCCACCATATGAAGAGGCTATTGTCGCTTGAAGTTGTTGATTTTCAGGTGCTATAATCTAAAAGAGGAAGCTGGCTAGCATTTGCTAACGTACCCACCCCACGTTTCTGGTCATAGCCTCTTCATATGGTGGCGGAGAAGAGTCAGGAGCCGAGCGGCGAGAAGGAACGGCCCGGTCTAGACTCTCGGGCGAAGTTTAGCAAATGCTAGCCAGCTTCCTCTTTTAGATTATAGTACCTAGAAATCAACAACTTCCAGATATGCCCAAACGGAGAAGGTCACGCCCGCTAGCCCCCACTTTTGTATTCGCTAAAGTAGTAAAGAGCTGAATGCATTGATCACGGTATTTTAGCCTCAATGAGGCAAGCGACCTAGGCGTTGTGAAATATATATACTACACGGGCTCCGGTTCTAAATTTTCTACACAAAGCCCGATCTCTAGCAACCATTATCACGTTTCCTTAGACATGCCCTATATTTTTCTCCTAAAATCATCCTATAATGAAGGCGCCTTGGTTGCTACTTGTCAAATGGACGACCATCCTACTGCTCTTGGAGTCTGCACCTCCTACAGCGGGACAATCGATTCCCCGTCCAGAAGACTCCCAGCGCCTTTCGTTCCCTGAACTTGATAGGGCCGCTAGTGATGTTATTCAGAGACTTAAGAGTATCTATCCCAATGGCAAAGTCGCCGTGCTTGGGGGGGCAGCTATCGAGAAGTACCTCCCAGGGCATAGATCCACTAGGGTTGGTTCCTCGCCCATATATATCCCAGCTCGCAAGATTTGCCTAGAAGACTAACATCTCTCTAAGGATATAGATATCTACCAAACTATCGGTAGCTCCTTGGATATAAAGAAAGAGTTGCTTAAGGATCCCCGATTCTACACGAGGCAAACAATGACAGATAACATCGACGTCACAAGGAAAGAATACCTCTTCTACCGAAATGCCAATGGCAAGAATATCGAGATCGACTTACCTGGAAAGCAAATAGTTTGTTCTCCCGAGATGTCTATGATCTTCTCCTAGGAGCACGAAAGCAAGAGGACTTGACAAGTCGCGTGCTAATATATAGGCTATACTAGCTCACGTTTGATCCGGCCTCGGCGAAAGTCCTTAGGGACATCCCCGCCGGCACTGTTCCGTATATTTCGGTAGACGAGCTAGTTATTTCTAAAATCGAGTCGAGTCGCAGACGACCAGAGGCCGCGAAGAAAGCCCTCGATATTAGTGATGCAAAGGCACTACTAGAAAAGTATCCCGAGACCACATTTACGACCGAGAATCATCGCCAGGTTGTCGAGACATTTCTTAGCGAACACAACCGCCCTTCGCAACAGAAACCCCCTTGCAAGGGAGACTCGGACTGTCCCCCTGGCCAGTCACCCCCGGATAGTGGCGAGCAAGGTCCCAAGGATGCCTCCAAGCCCTCTGGGCCGGGCAATGGTAAAGACGGGGACGACAAAGAAAAAACGACAGAGCAGGAAAATGGAGATGGCGATAGTGAACAAGCCCCGGAGACGCAAGAGGATGAACGTTGCAAATCGGGCACTTTCAAGGGGAGTATACGCGATAGGGAGAGGGACAGGCAGAGGGGTAAAAGACCCGGGACTACCTGGAGGCAACGAGCCAGATGTAAAACTATGCCTTAAGAAGAAATGAAAGGTTCTTCCGCGTCTTTGCCTTGAGGAACGGAAGGTTCCGAAGGTTCTTCCTTCCGCGCCCTCCTTCCCATCCCCGCGACGCACGGTGACGCACGGTTCGCTCCCTGAGCCCGACTTTCGCAAGCCCCTTAACACGGCCAGGCCTAGACATTCCAATAATGAATGAATACATAATTTTGCCATATTCTTATGTATTCATAAGCAGGCACCTTTATTCTTTTATATTCAGAAGTCGAGTCAATGAAATAGTGTCTGGACCTTTTGAACTCCCTCCCAAGGTTTGCAACGATGCAATTTTCACAGTTGTAAGCCTCATCATGTACTCAGCGGTGATTGGCTCTCTGATATCTCTGCAGCAAGTATGACGGTCTCATCAGGCTGGCTCGTGTGAAATGCCTCTAGTGAGTTGATTCAACTAACTAGTCCCTATGCTGTTTACTATCAAGATAGAGAAGAAAGAAAGGGAATCCGCCAGTTACATGAGAGCATGACGGCAGTTTATACCCCACAGCTTCGAGCCAATGAAAGATTCTAGAAGCACGGCGGTGCAGCCGCCGTTCAAGCGACTTGCCCGTTACAATAGGGGAGCCGATAGGTTCACGGGTAGCCGTGGATCTAAAGCTGCACGGCTAGCCGCGAACTGAGCTAAACGCAGTATGTCATGTGCGATTTTTCGGCAAAACCATCATGTTTTTGCGCTGGGTAATGCCAAATATTCTAGCTGGGGTGCGTTGGCAAGTCCATTCTGCGAGTGTACTGTCGCGCATGTACTCAAGCTTGTCCAGCTTCGACCTTATCTTGCGTGTTGCCTCATACTGCGTGATTTGTGAGGGTTCGCGGACGAATTCTCAGGTAGTTGAATACATTATTGCCAAAAAAAATAAATGAGAACGGCGTATCAAGTTATAAATTATCGCCCGAACCAAAGTAGTGACTCGGCGGAGAGACACTCTACAGCTCAGCGAGAGACGAATGCAGGCTTACGACGATAATGGCGGCCCTGGACCGTCTGCTGGATCAGTGTGGCGAGACTGTCAGGACGACAGATGTCTGCTTAAGAAGGTGGCTCCGAGGCAGATTTCCAGATCGTCCTTAGAATTTGCCATTCGAGCTTGTTGCAAAGCATTCGTCCGAACAGTGTGGCTAACAATCAAGCTTAAACTTGTCAAGCTTCAATCGAGTTTAGTCTCTTGTCAAGTCAGGTTCTCGAGTCAAGTTTGAAGACGTCTTTCAATCAGTCAAGTTTGAGATGTGTCAAGTCTTCAAGTACTTGACCTTCATCGTTGAGCAAATATTTACATAGGCTTTTTTCCGTCAGCTGCTTGCCAGATCTCTAGGGTAAGCTTGGAGATTGCCAGGTGGGGCGCGAGATGAGTCGAGACGAATCCACTACCCGACTAAATGCCCGTAGGGCTCCGGCGGTTGAGACTCAATCGAAGGTGCTGTAGCTAGCTGATCGTCTAGGCCTTTTAGGGAAGTAGCCCCTCCGGACGATATGAATTCATTTACTCACTCAAATCCCAGAGGACCCATCAAATACTCGCAAAAACGCGTCGGTCTGACGCGTCATCATGACTCTACACGCGTTTTGGGGCCCGAAACGGCTGTCAAGCACCCAGAGCTCATCTGTCTTTTCTTCCACGAGGCAGTCTGCCGAACTCATCGAGCCGCTGTCGTCGGCCGAGCAAGCTGCACCTCGAGCTGGTCCGGATCAATCGAATCCCCTGACTGATCACTCAGCCGTCGGCGTTTACGTGGGTTCTCGTCCGCCATCGCGCGAGCTTGTTCCATGATATTTCGTATGTTAACCGTTTTCATGGACCGCGCGGCGCCTTTGGGAAGACCATGACCGTCGGGAGGTGGATCAGTAAGATGCTTGGCTGGGGCTGCCGTGCCACCAGAGCAAGAATACGTCTTGTCACAGTGCTTGCAGCGCCATTCTTCTTTGCCGGACCTTTTGTTGTAATACCTAGTCTCGACGTCCTCATCTGGCATATGAGAGAATACCCAAGAGGTTCTCGGCTTTGCCAGGGACGTGACGGAAGCTACTGAAGCCGAGCGCCGCCGCGGTGAAGGACATGTGGAAGCTTCGTCTCCGACTTGGCACGGCAGGTTCCTGCTGGAGATTTCTTCAGAAGGAACTGATTCGGATGAACCATCGCGACTCGGCCTCTGACCGAACGTCAAGCGTTGTTGGGGCATTGTACAAGCGTCCCAGCAAAGAAGTAAGGGATTTCCCGGTGATCTGCCGGATCGGGTGATTCGCCGGATTCACCG
>KQ030821.1:0-22137 GCA_000956045.1 Hirsutella minnesotensis 3608
TGATATCCCCTGCTTGTGACCCCAGACCGGCCTTCGCGCACTCAAAGGGATGGGGGACCAGAAAAAGGCTCAGGCTAAGACAAGGGCAAGATACGGCGTAGAGCAAGGTCCAGGGGCAAAAACACCACAGATGGGATTTCCGGGCAGGCACGGTAGGTACCGTTGTGGGCTTAGCGCCGAGGCTGCCCCAGATTTTGAGCGTCCTCATCCTGGACCTGGACCTGCCGCGATGCCGCCGACTTACGAAAAGAGGTGCTGTAAATCGCAGTCTGATGCAACGGACCATGACCCTCCGGGTGGGAGCGGTGGCGAGCTGCACGGCTCTGTACTCCGTGCAAAAGGGGCGCTGGACAAGATAATACTCTGGATCACGGATTGACCCTGACTCGGCGTTGGCGGCTTGGCAGACATCTCGACAGGAGAGCGAGACAATGGATGACGGCCCCGTGCGACTGAGAGCAGGAGGAAGATTGACGGATCGAGGCGATCAGGTACCCAGTCGACCTGTTTCCGACACTGGATCCACTTGGTTTCGCGCCTGCTACCCGATACCATCCAGCAGCGCATCATTGGCGGCGTCGCTCTCGAAGGCGCAACAGCATTCTCGCGCTGAGTCGCCAGGAACATGCTTAATCCAGCGGATGGAGGGCCGGCGAGACAGGCACCAAAGTGTGGGAGGGGGGGTTCGACCAGAAAGAGGGCGGCCATGGTGAGGCTTGCTCGTCGAGACCCCTCTTGCCCCCCGTCTTGAACTACTTGACCTTTTCGCCTCCGGCCCTCTTTAGCCTCCCGTCTTGCCGGCCACCCCTTCGTCACCCCTTAGACATGGCTCCGGAACAGGAACAACCTTGTGAGCAACCTTAAAAAACGTCCATCGAAATGGGTCACGATCGTCGCCCGCTGGAGGGTGCCCTGAGACGAGACACAGAAGGAAAGTCATCAAAGAAAGGGGGCGCATCGTGGGCAGATGGGCAGAGGATGGTTGACGGCTTGCGGTCGCGACCGCTGGGTCACCACCGTCAGTGTGCTGCACAGTAAGGCAACTTCGCCCCTTGCCAAGCCTCTTAGCTGCCAGGCCAGGCACGCAGGACCGTAGTGCTCCGAGGCACACGACGTGCTCGACCTGCCGATCGCGCACTGGGCGCCTGTTACTAGGCGAATGACATGGGCAGGAATGATGCTCGAAATCTCGTGCTGCTTCTCGTCGTCGGCTACCGTGTCGAGATGCAAATGCCGCGCAGCCAACGTGGGGCCGGATTGCGACGACGCCTGTTCCTCCGCAGGAGCTGACAGAGAGCCCAGTCGCTCGTTGGCCGCTGCGCAGTCGTCCGTCTTCACCGTCCGCGTACCGACCGGCTGTTGCTTCTGCCTCGTCGACAGCGGCGCCAGCCCGACGACGCCGCCGCCGCCGCCTGCTGACATTTCCCTCCTCTCGGCAGACCGGGGGTGGCCAACGGCCGTTTCTGTCGGCGCATTCATCCACGCCCCAGTGTCGTCATTGCAGGGGCTTCTGGGCAGAGAAGGGAAAAAAAATGCCTCAGAGGCGGCTAGTCTTTTGGAAGCAACCCTCCCTGCTTCGGTGCTTTGTTTCCCCAAACAAATGGCGACGCCAAAAAAACTCAGACAGGGACCAGACTGGGGCGCGGAACAAAGGCAGGGTTCTCCGCGGCCTCGCAGATGCTCAAATGCCTCATCCATCCGCCTTTGCCATACTGGCGAGCGCCAGGCTGCAACTCGCCGGCGTCCCCGCCGCCTTGCCGTCATTCGGCAGAGCCGTGTACTGCGTGCGTTCTAGAGCACCTGCAGCACAAAGAATGCATGATCCGGAGGATCGGTCCTGGAAGGCCCCGAATAGGAACCGGGGTACTTCCTCGGCGAAGGATCGGAGACTATCCAGATGCATTGCCTTCCGCGAACGGTGAAATGTCGCAAAACGCAGCCCCGAATAGCGAATCCCGTCCCCTGCCGTGACGTGCAATATCAGCGCGAAATGGCGGCTTATGCCGCCCCGGCTCTCATCAGGGCAATTTTTTTTTTTCGGGGGATCGAATGCGTATTTGGTAGCGTACCGTACAGTACATGCAACATGCATTGATGCGATCAAATGCGATCGCTCGGCTCGGCAGGCCCAAGGACTTACAGCAGTACTTACAGGCTACAGTGCATGCACAGCACGGAAGGGCAGGACGCTAGACAGCAGCTAGATGCCTGGGCATATGCGCCATCACGTGAAAAGCACCTGCAGCCGGGGCCGAGGCCGTCGACTTTGCAGCGGCCCAGAGGGCGGGTAAATTTGACGTCAAGGCGGGCAATTTGCCCGTCCATCTGACCCCAATCTCCCCATTCTCACGCGCATGCTGGCGACTCGGCGTCCCTTGCGGCGGCCAAGCAGCCATCTTGGCGCCTGAAGCTGTCACCGTACAGTGAGATACTCGGCGATCCACGATAACATGCATGGAACGATTCACCGACATGTTGTGCTGTATGTACAGTACTGTACAGGCACTGCATGTACGAAGTACCTCAGTCCGGAGTATGTACGGTACATCTACATGGGCAGTACGTGGATGCGGATACTGCAACGCTGCAAAACGACGCAAAGGCAGGCGACAGGGACGGTTCCCAATGCGGATCGGATACCTGGCAAGTAGGTTCTGGGGCATCATCCCATCATGGCTGCATTTGGCTCCTACGCCGCGCACGCCTCCAACTTTTCTCTCGACTGCGCAGCAACGCAGCTAGCAGTAGTCGCGAGCGCGCCCTGCCCTACTGGCTGCCAAAGTCGAGAACAATGGCGCCGCCTGCATGCATGTACGAAGCATGCAAATGTGTGTACGAAGTACGGCGCTTTCCACACCCGGGCCTGGACGCCAGTGCGAGAGGCATGATCATGTGTTTGGACCGCCTCTTGTCAACTTGCCCTGCCGCTGTCCGTCAACTTGCAGCCAACCTCCCATATTCTCGGGGGACAAGGGCCACCAGCGACATGAACCCTATGTGCCGCATTGCATGTATGAGATGGCCTCTTGGCGCGACAATCACGGCACATGATTGACGTTTGCCATCAATGATCATTGATCAATGATCGATGATCAAGGATCAATGATCAGGGGTTCGAGTCCTGTCATCTACGATTCTTCTCGAGAAACGAAACATCGACGTCGCGGGTGGGGAGAAGAAGGGGGCGTCGAGGGAGCAAAACCGTCAACCCAAGGAGTTTTGGGTGAATCAGTCTGAGTTCTCGGGTCACCTCCCGCAACCAGCTTTCACTGTGCCTTTTTTTCTCTTGACGGGCACTAGCTCTCCTTTGCCTCCGACAGCATGGCAGCGGCGTCCTGTCTAGTTGCTAGTTGGTAGCGTGCTGTAGTGCGCCTCAGGATACGGAAACAGGACACCAACCCAGGCGAGGCATGCCGGGCGGTTGTGTCAGGTCTTCCTGGCCGTCCCTGTTGGCCTCCCGCGAGATGGTGCACATGGCAAAATCACTCAGCTCCGGCCATGGTCGTCCTCCGGATGCGCCAAGAGGCCCATGATTCCCGGCCGGGCTAGCAGGGGGCAAGGGGGGGTCCCCAGAGGGGAACCTGCACCGCTGACCCGTGGCCGCGGGAGAGGAGGAGGGGGCCACCTGGGACCGCCCGAGTAAACAACCGACTTCTGGGCAAGGGACGCCGAGAGAGGGGAGGCTGGGAGCTCAAGGGCACCGTGCGCCCCCGAACAATTGGAGGTTCGCAGAGGGTGCGGGAACGTGCAAGATACTAGGGCCATGCCCACTACGGGGGGCATTGGGACCCGTCCACTCCAAGTACCTCGTGCGTCGACGACACGGCGCCGTTGCTAGCAACCCACGACATTTCTGTTATTGCTTGGCATGACGACTGCGGGTTTGTCATCTCCTTATCGGCTGGGCCCATTGCTCGGCAAAAACACAGCGCCGTCGCCGTGACTACGATTCATTGTGATGCCCGTTGTACGGTAGCAGTGCCCGGCCGTTGCTGATTATCAAACGAACAGAGCTTGGAAGTTGCACTCGCGAGGGGGAAAAAGGTGCAGGGTCGGGTTTTGGCTATGAGCGTGCTGCCTGTGCGTCGAGCTCCCGTGATTCCATGCTCCGCCTCTGAGAACCCAGATGCCAGCGTGACTGTTGATGTCGCTTTTTGCTGCCACACGGCGCCACGGCTGCAGAGAACAGCGACCACGGAGCGGCGGTGGCGTCGGGCTTGTGTTTGTGTTTGTCCTTGTCCTGCTCGGCAAAGTCTGTGCTGTGTACAGTACGTACCCCAGACAGCCAGGACCTTACTTGATGGGCGCGCTAGCGGCTTTCGGTGGGCACCGTACCCATGGCAATCTCATTCGCACGGCCTACAAGAACCAAACCCCGGCCCAGTACCTGGCGCCCCCGTTGTACTCCATGGCCCGAATCTAAGACTGGTACTTGGTTGCTCGCGTACCTGCCACGGTCTCTCGCCTGCGGGAGGTATGCTGACCTTGTACCTGTACGAGGAGGCTACACTTGATTATGGTTAGACATCTTGGCGAAAGAGCGAGTGTTGTATGCGTGTGTGTGTGGGCGGCGAGAGATAGAGAGAGAGAGAGTGATGTGCCTGGCTGGGATGGCGGCTGATGAGCGCAGCGGGGCAGGGAATGGCAACAAGTCTTCCCCATAACGCCTGGCAAAAGCTTGAGCCTGCTGGAGCTCTGCTGGGCTACCTACCTGGGTTGTCTGCACTCACTCGAGGCGCTGCTCTAGGTTTTTTTCGTCCCGCTCGCTTCCCACCGCCGCTGCCTGCCCGCAAAAGGCTAAGGTGACGAGAAGGTGCCCTCATTGAAATAGCCGCTCCCACCCATCCCGCGGCTTCATTTCCTTCCTCTTCTCCCTCCTCTCCTCACCCACGAATGCGTTGCACTTGAAGTGACCGTAGGTACGCTTGTCCCTCGTGCGGTGACCTCGACACTCGGCTTCTTCTTCTTTTCTTTTCCTTTCCCACCCCCCCTTTCCTTAGCATCACCTCACCCCAGCTTCCCAAGTCGTCGCATTCTCCTCACCTACGGGAGACGGCCGCAAAAAGGGCTCGCGAGGCATCTCTTACCGGCATCCCCCGAACACCGCTGACCCACGAATGCGTTGCACTTGAAGTGACCGTAGGTACGCTTGTCCCTCGTGCGGTGACCTCGACACTCGGCTTCTTCTTTTCTTTTCCTTTCCCACCTCCCCTTTCCTTAGCATCACCTCACCCCAGCTTCCCACGTCGTCGCATTCTCCTCACCTACAGGAGAGCGCCGCAAAAAGGGCTCGCGAGGCATCTCTTACCGGCATCCCCCGAACACCGCACACAAAGAGCCGACGCCCAAAGCAATTAATTAGCATCGTCAACACAGCCTCCATCCGTGACCATGGCTGACGACAAGGCCATTGGCGCGCCAGCGCTGGATACCAATATCGAATCGGGACGCTTTGACGAGAAGAGAGCCCAACAGCAGCAACCCGGCATGGGTCAACCGCCCAAGAAGGCCGCCGCTGGCGAAGGCGAAGAGGAGGACGAGGACATTGACGCCCTCATCGAGGACCTCGAGTCCGAGGATGGCCACGCCGGCTTCGAAGAGGAGGAGGAGGAGTCCTCTCCTGGCGGCGGCCGCACCGTTCCCGAGGACAAGCTCCAGACCGACAGCCGCGTTGGTCTTACCGAATCCGAGGTCACTTCCCGTCGACGCAAGTTTGGTCTCAACCAGATGAAGGAGGAGAAGGAGAACTTGATTCTCAAGTTCTTCTCCTACTTTGTTGGTCCCATTCAGTTCGTCATGGAGGCTGCTGCCGTTTTGGCCGCTGGTCTTCAGGACTGGGTTGATTTTGGTGTCATTTGCGCCCTGCTTCTGCTCAACGCCTGCGTCGGTTTCGTCCAGGAATTCCAGGCCGGCTCCATCGTCGACGAACTCAAGAAGACGCTCGCTCTCAAGGCCGTCGTTCTCCGTGACGGTGCCCTCAAGGAAATCGAGGCTCCCGAGGTCGTCCCTGGCGATATCCTCCAGGTCGAAGAGGGTACCATTATCCCCGCCGACGGTCGCATTGTCACCGAAGATGCCTTCCTCCAGGTCGATCAGTCTGCCCTTACTGGCGAGTCTCTCGCCGTGGACAAGCACAAGGGCGACAACTGCTTCGCTTCATCTGCTGTCAAGCGCGGCGAGGCCTTCCTCGTCGTTACCTCCACTGGTGACAACACATTCGTCGGCCGCGCTGCCGCCCTCGTTTCCCAGTCTGCCGGCGGCACTGGTCACTTCACCGAGGTGCTCAACGGCATCGGCACAGTTCTCCTGATTCTCGTCATTCTCACCCTGCTCGTCGTCTGGGTCTCGTCCTTCTACCGATCCAACCCCATTGTCGAGATTCTGCGATTCACCCTTGGTATCACCATTGTCGGTGTCCCCGTCGGTCTGCCCGCTGTCGTCACCACCACCATGGCCGTCGGTGCCGCCTACCTCGCCAAGAAGCAGGCCATCGTCCAGAAGCTGTCCGCCATCGAGTCCCTCGCTGGTGTCGAAATCCTCTGCTCCGACAAGACCGGTACCTTGACCAAGAACAAGCTCTCGCTTGCTGAGCCCTTCACCGTCCAGGGCGTCGACCCCGATGACCTCATGCTCACTGCCTGCTTGGCCGCTTCCCGCAAGAAGAAGGGTATCGACGCAATCGACAAGGCTTTCCTCAAGGCGCTTAAGTACTACCCTCGCGCCAAGAACGTCCTGTCCAAGTACAAGGTTCTCGAGTTTCACCCCTTCGACCCCGTTTCCAAGAAGGTCCAGGCCCTCGTCGAGTCTCCCCAGGGCGAGCGCATCATCTGCGTCAAGGGTGCCCCTCTCTTCGTTCTCAAGACCGTCGAGGAGGACCACCCCATCCCTGAGGCTATCTACATGGCTTACAAGAACTGCGTCGCCGAGTTCGCCACCCGTGGTTTCCGTTCTCTCGGTGTTGCCCGCAAGCGTGGCGAGGGTGCTTGGGAGATCCTCGGCATCATGCCCTGCTCTGACCCTCCCCGTCACGACACTGCCCGCACCATTAACGAGGCCAAGAATCTGGGTCTTTCCATCAAGATGTTGACTGGTGATGCTGTCGGTATCGCTCGTGAGACTTCTCGTCAGCTCGGTCTTGGCACCAACGTCTACAATGCTGAGCGTCTTGGTCTTGGTGGCGGCGGCGACATGCCCGGTTCCGAGGTCTACGACTTCGTCGAGGCTGCCGATGGTTTCGCAGAAGTTTTCCCCCAGCACAAGTACTCTGTCGTCGAGATTCTGCAACAGCGTGGTTATTTGGTTGCCATGACTGGTGATGGTGTCAACGACGCTCCGTCCCTGAAGCAGGCCGACACCGGTATCGCCGTCGAAGGTGCTTCTGACGCTGCTCGCTCCGCTGCCGACATCGTCTTCCTTGCCCCTGGTCTCGGTGCCATCATCGACGCTCTCAAGACTTCTCGTCAGATTTTCCACCGCATGTACGCCTACGTCGTCTACCGTATCGCGCTGTCTCTGCACATGGAAATCTTCCTTGGACTCTGGATCGCCATTCTCAACCGCAGCTTGAACATTGAGCTCATTGTCTTCATCGCCATCTTCGCTGATATCGCCACCCTGGCCATCGCTTACGACAATGCTCCATTCTCCCAGACTCCCGTCAAGTGGAACCTTCCCAAGCTCTGGGGCATGTCTGTCTTGCTCGGTGTTGTCCTGGCTGTTGGTACCTGGATTGCCCTGACCACCATGTACGCTGCCGGTGTTGAGTCTTTGTCCGCCGGCGAGGACGCCAAGCTGGTTCGTGGTGGTATTGCCCAGAACTTCGGTAACCTGGACGAGATTCTCTTCCTCGAGATCTCTCTAACGGAGAACTGGCTGATCTTCATCACCCGTGCCAATGGTCCTTTCTGGTCTTCCCTTCCTTCATGGCAGCTTAGCGGTGCCATTTTCGTCGTCGACGTCATTGCCACCCTCTTCTGCATCTTTGGTTGGTTCGAGGGCGGCAACCAGACCAGCATTGTTGCCGTTGTCCGTATCTGGATTTTCTCCTTCGGTATCTTCGCCATCATGGGTGGTCTTTACTACTTCATGCAGGGATCTGCCGGCTTCGACAACCTAATGCACGGCAAGTCTCCCAAGCGAAACCAGAGGCAACGATCGCTGGAAGACTTTGTCGTCTCTCTGCAGCGTGTGTCAACTCAACACGAAAAGTCCCAGTAAATATGGCTTATCGCTACATACCCCACATGGATTGAAACATGCCTTTTCTTGTTCAAATTGCATTGTATGAGTCGTAAACCAAGCATCGACACATTTCTGGAGGCAATGGGTGGCAAGTATTGATATACCTAGACCGTCTTTTCTCGAGACATCTTAAAGATAAAATTTAAAAAATTTAAAAATCAAAAAACGACCATGTTCGTGCCTTGTACCGTCACGTATTGTCCACCAATTACCCTCCTTCGATAGATAACCGTCCGCGGTGACTATTGATCTCAGCACCTGCGGAGTCATTCAATTGACCCTCTGCACCAACCTGGAAGACGCACGATTCGCTCAATTAACCGACCAGCCTTCCGACATCAACCTGGGCGATTACTTTTAATGGATCACTGTCGACGTGACCATTGATCTCGGCACCAATCAACCGACCAGCCATCGGGCATCAACCCTGGCGGCTACCCTTTTTGATGGATCACTTTCGATGCGACAATTGATCTCTATACCAATCAACCATCCAGCTGTCCGGCTTCAACCCGGGCGGTTACTAGCTTTTTGATGGATCACTATCGATGTGACCTATTAATCTCAATACCAATCAACCATCCAGCCGCCCGGCATCAACCCATCACTGTCCCCGACGCGGCTATCGATTCCACTACCCGCGGAGTCATTCACTTGATCCTCCGCACGAATCCGGAAGACCATCATCTCGTCAATCAACCGACCCTCTTTCCGACGTCAACACGGTCAAACTGTCAAACCGTCAAACCGTCAAACTGTCAAACCACCAAACTGTCAAACCACCAAAACGTCCAGTCAACGAGCCGATCATTGGGCAACAACCCGAGCGATTCCCGATTCTTTTGGGGTTCACAAAATCACTGTCTCCGACCCACCCAACTGCCTGCCGGCACCAATCTGACTCTTAAAAGTTAAGTTGTACCACTCCGGCATCAACCCAAATGAATACTATCTTATTGCTGGATCACTGTCCTCACGTGACTATTAATCTCGACAATCAACCAATCCCCTCCAGGCACTAACCTGACTGTTGCCGATGTCAATCAACTTCCAGGCGCTTGGTATCTGGTCTTCCCATCGCCGAGGCGAGCTTCTGCATTGGCGAAGCATACCTCCTGTTCAGCTTGAGCCTCAACGATGTCAGAGGATGCGTCTTCGGGAGCGTCCGCATCCTTATCCAGAATTTCGTCGCTGCTTGAGTGTGCCGTTCTCGGAATGATTGCACGCCCGCCTCGGCCTCGGCCACTGCCGTTGCCACTGTGCGGAAGCCTCCCGTGACAGCCTGGGCTCCAATTCGCTGGGCCCTGTCAATCCACGACGCTTCTTTCGTCCCACATGCATGCGACCACACGTTGGAGGCGTAGTCCATGGTTGGCGCCACTGTCGCGACGAACAGTTGCCTCGCCATCCGTGGCGAGGCCATCTTCAGTCGTTTCAAGCACATGGCCGCGGCCAGCCCCTTGGCGGCGGCACTGGCGATGTGCTCTTTGAAGCGAAGCGCTTTGTCCATGATGACCCCCAAGAGCTTCACGTTCTTCTTCGGCTTGAAATCGTTTCCTTTGATGGTGAGAGGCAAGTCGCTGTCGGGCTCCGCGATGCGTGTGAAGTGGATGACGGATGTCTTATCCGTTTCAAACGTGGCGCCGCTGCGCTTCTCCCAATCGAGCGCATCCTCGATAATCGACTGAATACCATCTCTGTTCGACTCTGCCGTTGGTCCCGTGACCCAGGCAGAGTAATCGTCCACAAAGGCGATGGAGCCACCGTTGTTACTGATCCGTCTTTGCACCAGGTCCGCGTTGAAGAAAAGAAAAGCCACTGGCGACAGTGGCGATCCCTGTGGTAGACCGGCCTGCGGCAGGGCTTGGTGCTCGGATGTGTGCCCGTTAACAACCACCGACGCGGTCCGTTCCGAGCAGAATGCGTCCATCCAGACGACCAATCTGTCCGGGATGCCCCTTGCTCTCATCCTGTCAAGCAGTCGCTCTTTGCACACTCCGTTGTATACGCCTTTGACGTCAAAGCTGATGAGGCTTAGCACTCTGCCCATTCTCCCTGCCTTGTAAATCCGTTCCTGCAGGAGCACGAGCGCTTGGTCTGCCGATCTGCGTTTCCTAGCGCCGAAGTGGTTCGCGGGGAAAAGCCCATGAGCCGCAACTGCGTAGCTGATGCGTTCTGCAACGACTGCTTCCAGAATCTTGCCAAGGGTCGACAGAAGAGAGATCGGTCGCCACGCCTTGGCCAAGGTGTAATCTCCTTTACCAGGTTTCCTCAAGGGAATGATCTTGGCCGTTCGCCATTGATGAGGCACCACGCCCTCTCGGAGCGATGAGTCGAAGAGCGTCCACACCCGGCCCTTGACCACGTGCCAGAGCTTCTTCCAAACGATCGCAGGAAGACCGTCCTCCCCAGGCGCTTTCCAAGGCTTCGCCGCCATCACCTTTCCCTCAATCTCTTGCAAGGTGAGGTCCGGCATGGCTATCTCTTCTCTTTGCGGACGTTCACCCTCCGGCTCGATCCTGGTTGGCAGAGACGGGAAGAAGGTGCTCAGGAGCTCCTCGGCTTGCTCGCCCTTGCCTTCGGATCGGACGCCTTTAGGAGGTGGGAGCTTGCGAATTCCATATAAAGTCGGGCGGAGCAGGGGTAATCCATTTTTGAGAATTGGATTTGCATTGGCGGTTCTGGGGTCTCCAGCGCTCTGCATTGAACTGGACTGGATCCGACCTCGAAATCCAGTCCAGTCCAGTCCAACAAGATCACTGGTCAAGCCGTGCCAGAGATGAAGTCAGAAGGCTTGCGGCGGAGATCCATGCGTTACAGAACTCCGTAAGCTCACATGGAGGAGCCATATGAAGACCTATCACTGACGACTCGTCAAAGACAAAATCGCGAAGTCAACCTTCGATGGGAAGACATTGCGCAGCAGATGAGGGACCAGCTCAAGCAAGTCCAACAACAACTCGAAGCCACCATCGTGGGCTCGGCGGTTACCCCGCCCAGCACGTTCGCTGAGGTCGCGCGATCATCGCCGTCGCCACAACGCAATACCTTACGATCGCCTTCGTCGGGGAGCCCCGCGGCAGCCACCGCAGAGTTCTTCTGCATGATTGACACTTCACGAGTAGAGGAACAAGACAGAGGCCGAGCACAGTTAGGCTCGATCCGGCAGGCCGTTGAAAGTGAGGTCAGGACAAAAGAAGGTCAGACGACCTGGAGGTGCGCGGCAGTAGTGAGGAACTCTCGAAACGCAGAGCAAGTCAAGATTATCTGCAGATGAAATTGAGCTGCAACGAGTCAAGGAAGCTGCTCAGAAAACGGCGGTGACTGGAGCTCGAGTGATGAGAGATCAACTGTACCCAGTGAAGGTCGACAACGTCAACCGTACCGCGATTCTTGACAGAGAGTGCAACGTTTTGCAAGGTGCATCCGAAGCTCTCGGTGCTGAAAACAACGTCACGATCTGTAAGATTACCTGGTTGAGCAACAAAGAAACAAGCAAAGCATATGGGTCTATGGTAGTCTACGTGACCAAAAAGAATGACGCAAAGAAGCTTCTGGACGGCAAATACTTTGATCTGGCCGGAGAGTCGGCGTGTACAAATCTCTTCGAGCCCCGCAAGGGGCCGACGCAGTGCTTCAACTGTCAAGAAATGGGTCACAAAGCTTTCAGGTGCAGCAAACCTCAGAAGTGTGGAAGGTGTGCGAGCGCGGGTCATCATCACAGGGAGTGTCATGCGATGGAACCGAAATGCGTCTTGTGCGGCGGACCGCACGAATCGTTCAGCCGGAACTGTCGTGTGCGGAACATCCACTCCAATGCATAAAACACTCAGCATTCTACAGCTCAATGTGCAAAAACGGGAACCGGTACAGCAGAGTTTGATGAACGACGAGGACCTCAAGGATTACGGAGTGCTGGCGGTCTCCGAACCGTACGCAAGGATGATCGACGGCAAGGTGGTGACGAGTCCTCTGGTGCATAAAAATTGGACGAGAATCGTCCCGACGCACACGACAAACGCTCTCTACCCGATAAGAAGCATGCTTTGGGTGCGAGATGACATCGAAATGGAGCAAATCCCGGTACCATCAGCAGATCTCGCAGCAGCTGTGCTCCAGCTGCCGGAGAGAGACGTGGTGGTAGTGTCGGTCTACGTGAAAGGGAAAAGCATCGAAGCACTGAAAACGACGACTGGGTTATTGCATGGCCTGATCCAAAGATTCCGACAGAGTTCTGGGGCACGTGCAGATGTGGTGTTGGCTGGGGACTTCAACCGACATGACCTACTATGGGGAGGTGACGAGGTATCGATTCAAAGGCAAGGCGAGGCCGCACCAATCATTGAGCTGATGAACGAACACGGGCTGCAGAGCCTGCTCCCGAGGGGCACGAAGACGTGGCAATGCAACGACCAGGAGAGCACCATCGACCTGGTATTGGCAACTTCAGAACTGGCGGATGAGATGGTGGCATGTACTACTCATCCGACCGACCATGGTTCAGACCACAGAGCAATCCAGACGAGATTCGACGTATCGACACCCGAGAGGATTGCAACGCCCAGGCTCTTATTCAAGAACGCCCCCTGGAATCTCATACGAGCCAGGGTGAAGGACAACCTACGTTCCCTACCCTGGGCCATCGATGTTCAGCCCCAGACAGACCAGCTAATGCGGGTCGTCACGGAAGCCATCTACGTGCTGACCCCTCGAGCACGACCACCACCGTATGCGAAGCGCTGGTGGACCAAAGACCTGACGCAACTCCGGCGGGCACACACATTTTGGCGCAATCAGGCGAGGTCGCAAAGGAGAACAGGCCAAGCGCGACCAGACCTCGAACGGCGAGCCAAAGAAGCGGCAAAAGAATACCACGATGCTATTCGATCGCAGAGGAAAGCGCACTGGGACGAGTTCCTCCTTTATGATGCCAACATCTGGAAAGCGGCTAAATATCTCAAAGCTGGTGAGGGCACTTTGGGCGACAAGGTGCCACATCTGAAGAAGAGAGATGGATCGACGACTAGGAATAAGGCAGAGCAAGTGGACGAGCTACTCGACGCCTTTTTTCCTCCCTTACCTAACGGGATCGAGGACGAAGGCGTACGACCGCAGCGGAAAGCAATACCCATGCCTGGATTGACGTTAGGAGAGATCGAGGAGAAGGTTATGGCAGCGAAACCATGGAAAGCATCCGGAGAAGATGGGCTCCCGGCCGCTGTGTGGAAACAGCTCTGGCCGGTGGTTAAGGAACGTGTTCTTGCTTTGTTCGGGGCGTCTGTCAGAGACGGCAAGGTGCCTCGTCAATGGAGAACCGCCAAGATCATCCCGCTGAAGAAGCCCGAGAGGACTACAAGGTGGCAAAAGCCTGGCGACCGATATCGCTTCTTTCGACTCTTGGCAAGATACTCGAAGCGGTTGAGGCCGAGCGTATCTCCTACGCCGTGGAGGCTCACGGGCTTTTGCCAGCGAATCACTTCGGAGCGAGGAAGAGACGGTCGGCCGAGCAGGCGCTCCTGCTCTTGCAGGAACAGATTTACAGGGCCTGGCGGAATCGTAAGGTGCTTAGCCTGATTAGTTTCGATGTCAAAGGTGCCTACAATGGAGTATGCAAAGAGAGATTGCTCGACAGAATGAGGGCCAGAGGGATATCCGCCGAACTCATAAGATGGGTCGATGCCTTTTGTTCGGCACGGACGGCCTCAATGGTGGTGAACGGGCATACGTCAGAACAGCGCGAGCTGCCTCAGGCAGGTCTTCCTCAAGGATCGCCACTTTCGCCAATTTTGTTCCTCTTCTTCAATGCAGATTTGGTGCAGAAAAGAATCAAGGCGGAAAGCGGCTCGATTGCGTTTGTGGATGATTATTCTGCCTGGGTGACTGGCCCAACGGCTGAGTCGAACCGAGCAGGCATTCAGTCAATTATCGACGATGCACTCGAATGGGAGGCTCGCAGCGGTGCAACATTTGAAGCGGATAAGACGACGGTCATCCACTTCACGCGAGCCACTTGGCGCAAAAGTGACATGCCGTTCTTGATCAAAGGCGAACGGGTCAAGCCGAGGGAAAGTGCGAAAATTCTGGGAGTAATCATAGACGTCGGATTGCGATATCAAGAACACATGGCGAAGGCGGCGGCTGCAGGGCTCAACGCCGCCATGTTCCTGAGAAGATTGAAAATGTTGTCACCCAGGGTGGCGAGACATCTGTTTGAAGCGACAGTCGTGCCGGCCATGGACTATGCCTCCAGTGTCTGGACGCATGCTCTTCGTGCGAAACAGGTAGCTTGGATGAACAAAGCACAGATGATTGGGGCGCAGGCCATTACAGGCGCCTTTCGTACGGTCGCGACGGCGGTGGCCGAAGCCGAAGCAAGCATTCGAACGGTGGAGGAGCGCCACAGCCAAGCTACGATGAAACTCTGCATCAGTCTTCAAACTCCACCGTCGACACACCCTCTGGCAGCTTTGAGAAACAGCAGAAGCAAGCGATTCATATCACCAATGCGAAAGATTGTCTCGGCTGCGGAAGATCAGACAGGCCGAATGGAAATCATACACGAATATGCGCTGCCACCATGGACCAGTCGAATCCCGGCAGTGGTCGAGGACGACGCGACAAAGGCTGTTGGAGCAGCCAACGAGGTTCAGGGAATCATGATAACAACGTCCAGCTCGCAGAAGAACGGTATGGTGGGAATGGGAGGCGTGGTATGCGGCCTGGATCGCGGTTGCCCAGGCGATCGTCTTGCTAGCTTTTCCGTGACTGTCGGTCCGGCAGATGAACAGAACCCGTACACGGCTGAATTAGCAGCGATAGCGACGGCACTGACGTGCATACCGGGCAGCTTTCACCCTGGAGGAGTGACGGTTGTGACGAGCAACCGCTCGGCCCTGGAAGTGATCAGGCGGCCTCGGAAGCAATCTGGGCAATGCACGGTTCGCCAAATATACGACCGCACCAAACGTCTTCTGGAGTGTGGCAGTTCTGTAAAGCTCCTATGGGCACCGGCCAGACATGCAGGGTTCAAATGGGAAGCAGCCGCCAAGGCAGCAGCGCAGAAAGCGACCCAAGCAGGATGTGTCGTAGAGGAGCCATCTTACCGATCAACGTCCACGGCGCTTCGTTTAGAGCTTTCCCAACGACAGCGTGGACATCTTCCGGAAGGGATTGGAAAACACGCGAAGCGCATTGACAAAGCGTTGCCGGGAAGGCACACCCGCGCACTTTATGATTCTCTGACAAGGGAAGAATCCGATATTCTTGTTCAGCTTCGCACTGGTATGACGCGACTGAACAAGTGTCTTTATAGGGTAAGAGCAGCAGACTCAGACTTGTGTGATTGTGATCAAGCAGCGGAGACAATTGAGCACTTTCTCTTTCGGTGCAAAAACTGGGCCGGGCAACGAGAAATCTTGTTCGAGTGCTCGAGGACGAAAATTGGAAACTTGTCGTTCTTTTTAGGCGGAAAAGCGGCATCGGACGGTGACAACTGGAAGCCCAACGTGCAGGCTGTGCGTGCGACGATCAAATTTGCAAGACGAAAAGGCTGGACAGAAACCAGCAACCACGAGAGCACAATTGAGATCGAACACGCGACAAGACTAACATAACTCAGCTTCCACTTCGACAGACCGGGCTTCAGCTGCTGCATATGGGATGCTGAACACTTGGAGAACTTGACCTTCAAGCAGGCCTGTCAAGAAACTAACGGCGATGAGGCTGACCAGCAAAGATCGAGAGAATTACCTGTTGGGCTTGGGGAGTTACGTACCGAATGTGCTGAAATGTAACCAGATTGTGTAGAGGCCCTATTAGGGATCCCCCTCCGGGCGAAATAAATACTACTACTACTACTATACCACCATGGACCGGTACGCCTTGCCAGACTCTCGTTTGCTCAACCAGGAAATCTTGCCAATGGTCACTCTGTTCTCGGCACTCAAGGCCTCGATCGCTCCAGGCAGAACGTCGCCTTCCGCGTCAAGGATTGCTGTGCGGTTGGCGTTGTCGACTCGGACCGGGTACAGCTGGTCTCGCATGACTCGTGAACCTTCCACGGCTGTCTTCTGCGCAGCCTCTTTGACCATCTGAAGCTCGGCTTCGTCTCTGCAGACGATCTTGACTCGGTCGGCATTCCGGGACTCTCTCACGACTGCTGCGCACCTCAAGGTCTCTTGTCCGTTCATCGCTCTCATCTCAGTCTTGATGGCCTGGCGAATTGATCCGATTTGCGCTTTGTTCTTGTTCCGACTCCTGACGCGAGATGTGTCGATGGTACAATAGAGAGAATCGCTGGCTGTCTGCTGCTTTCTTGGGACAGCTACGCTGGATAGACTCGTCGGCGGGCTCGCTGGCAGTGTGCGCGCAATATCGGCAAACGTTGCTCGAGCGCCGCTCGACAGAGTCGCCTCCCCGAAGCATTCAGCTTCTGCGTAAGCTGGGCCAATTGCTCTTTCAAAGCGGCGACTTCTCTCTGAAGATCCTGGTGTCCCCGTTTTAATTCCGCGTCGTGCTCATCGCTCTTGCGTCGAAACTCTTCCTTGGATTCCTGGACTTGGACCTCCAAGCCTCGGATCAGATCTTCCTGTCCTTGAATGATGGTGCTTTGCTTGTAAACCGTGGCGCTCAGCTCCTGATCGTAGTCGTTTTGCTCGGATACCCTATGTTTCAGGTCCACCATCTCGTTCCCCATCTTCGCCAGCATCTCTAGAACCCTTTGCATCATCGATTTGCGGTCTCCACACTGCTCCGTGACTTCACCTCGTCAACTCTTTCGCCTTCATTGCCGACCGATGAGACCCGCGTCGTTCGGGCCGTGACTCGCTTCGAAGCCCTTGCGGATGCATTTTCCAGTTGATCGCAACGTATCTTGCACGCGTCCGCCGGGCGTCATCCCTCGCGTCGGACGCGTCGATGGCGTCGGGACCGCCACTTCAGGCTCTGCCATGATGGCAAGCACGAGCCACACCTATCCCAGAGTAAAGAAGGATGAAGAACTATCTACGACGAGGAACTGACGCAATCCGGCTGTTCCGTTCCCGGGCCCCTATTTCGGAGGCAGAGCCGGTCGTGTAGTTCCTCACCCACTTTTTAGTGGGTGAGCCAAAGCGAATCCCCTTAAAGTAGGGGCGGGCACGAGTAGGATGTATATCACGCCCGAAGGGTTCCCCCAGCCACTACGCTAGGCTATGTACCTTCCGTACATCCGCTGGTACGTGGGGAGCGATTTCCGCTCTGAGTGGCTCCCAGCGGAAGACGGCGAAAGCGATGAACAGGACTCGGGGCCTTCGACACGCCTGTGCCTTTGGTCGTGGGCTGAGAATCACAAGCTCTCTTGGGTGGATAGCTTATTGTGATTTTCTCGCCAATAAGGTTGGCATGTTCCAGTTTTTTTTCCCGCCACCAAGGCGATGGCGACGCGAAGTCATCGACTCGTCATTGTGCCCTCTTCAGTCTCACGACGAGGACTGAAACGATGCAGCCTCCATGTCAGTTGGCAATTGCCTCGTAAGTCGCGTTCGGTATCTACGAGGAATGACTCTTCCTAGTGAGGAACAGGAGCTAGACCCTTTATTTCCGAGTACTTGCACGAGCCTATTGGTAGCTGGACCTTTTGCTCGACATGTTTCCTCTCGACATGACTCCCTGTCGGGCAAGTGCTTCGGTCGGCGAACATCCGTCAAAACCCGGACTTGACAGGCCGACGTGAGAGGACCAAGGATGAAGTCCGTGGGGCACTCCAAGTCGCCTCATGGCAAGAGTTCTGGCCAAGACCGTCCTTTCTCCGTTGTGTTGGACCATGACAGAGCCGATGACTCGAGGCCAAGGCTGTCTGCCCCAATGACGCAGAGACAATCGGTGCTCAGCACTTGAATGCTTGCTCCTTTGCGCAACTCGTCCTTTACGTTATCCTCGTTTCGACGTTTACAATTTCAGCAACTGGTGATGCGCACGCGGACTCGACTCTCATTGCTCGTTGTTGAGGATGACGTGGACGCTGATATCGGGACATCAAGCATCTTGACTTTTTGTCCTCTTGTCCGACGAGACCAAGCCAAGTTCAATCTTTTCGCTATTGCACTCCATTTCAAACACAGAACCCCGGATGGACTGAATCCAGTGACCTGACTATCCACCCGTTCGCCATGTCTCGGCCACTCGGAAGCCCCTATGGACGGGGGAAAAAATTGACATCTCACCCACCAGCGTCCGCGGAAGATCCGGAGCAAACAGACGACTCGAGCGGCAAGCCAAGCTTCTGTATGCCCCGCGATCCCACGTCACTTGCTGCAACTAGAGTAATCAGGCAGCTCCAGCCTTTGCCTCGTTCCCCAACTCACCACATACTCTTCTTTTCCGTCGGCGGAATCGGAAAGGTCGAGACGACCCCAACCCGTACATGCAGCGCTTCGCCCTAAATACCTCCCTGACCCTGAATTACGGGTTCCGCATTGACGGTGGCATCGACAGTGAGCTCCTCAAGGAAATCACAGACGTCGAGCGTGGCATATCCACGTTGCGGTCCACGAGCAACAATTGGCAAGTCTACGTCCCCTTGCTGCGAGTCTGGGCCGCGCAAAACCAGGTTGCCCGCGAGTTTCGAGCCCGTAGGGACAAGTACTTGACGGATATGCTCAACGATCTCAAAGAGCGCATCGCCCAGGGCACGGATAAGCCGTGTATCACGGGAAACATTCTCAAGGATCCGGAAGCAAAGCTCAATCTCGGTTAGGTCCCAGTCAATATTGACGACAACTCTCTTGATTCCCTGTTGGCTGACTCTCACCGGAATAAGCCGAGGTCAAGTCCATGTGCCTCACCATGGTGTCTGCCGGGCTCGACACGGTCCCTGGGAACATCGTCATGGGCATGGTCTTTCTCTCAACCCACGAGGGTCAGGCCGTGGCAGGCAAAAGCGCTCGAGGCCATTGAGCAAGTCTACCCCAACGGCGAGGCTTGGGAAAAGTGCCTGGTGGAGGAGAAAGTGCCCTACGTCACGGCGCTCGTCAAGGAGACGCTGCGCTTCTGGACCGTGATTCCGATATGCCTGCCGCGGACGAACATCCGCGACATTTCGTACGAGGGCGCAGTGTTTCCCGCGGGCACCAGCTTTTTCATGGTAACATGGTCCCCTCTTCTTTCCTCGCAACCCCCTCTCTCTTCTATTAGACAAGTACCAAAAGCGCGTGCTGATATTCCGACCTTGCTGGCGACACGCCATCAGAACGCCTACACCGCCGACTACGACGAGTCGCGCTTCAAGATGCCCTACCAGTTCCGACCGGAGCGCTACCTCGACGACGGACAGGAGACGGGTACGCCGCACTTTGCCTACGGCGCCGGCAGCCGCATGTGCGCCGGCTCGCACCAGACCAACCGCGAGCTCTACACGGCCTTTATCCGCCTCATCACGGCGTTTGAGATGCGGCCAGGCCGGAGCGCAGCCGACGCGTCCGTCATGGACGCCATTGAGTGCAAACTCACGCCGACCTCGCTGACGCTGGATCCGAGGCCCTTCAAGATTGGGTTGAGGCCCCGCAACGAGGCCAGGTTGAGGCATTGGATCGCAGAGGCCGAGGCGCGCACAAGGGGACTTGTAGAGTGTGGCTTCGACAAAACCTGCAGAATATCACAGACGGTTTGGAAACTGCGCAAGGCTTTTGGCTTTTGCTCGTTTATGGCAATCAAGTCCTTGCAAGGAGTTTATCGCACCGCTCGTCATCGTCAAGAGGGCCCCAGAAATCCGTATAAGTGAAAATGTCAAATGAGACAGAGATCAATCGTGCGACGACGCAGTCAGCCTTTTTTTGCCCATGTTCTTGATAATTGTGCCGAGCGAGCAATGGTTTTGGAAACCCGAGGCTCGCACAATCAATCTCCTGGGAATTCTCGCTTCTGATGGCAACAGTCGGGCGCTGCCATAAACAAGTCATTTTTTTTTAGATCGTTGAAATTGCTAGACTTGGATAGCCCGCTGTCAAGTTAGTGTCTGGAACCGTCTCGGCAGTAAGGAACAGCGGCCTTGTCTGCGCCAATTATATTATTTGCCACTGGCTCATGCGCGCAATCACTCCTCAATGGGTTAAGCGTCCGTTTGCCCCCTTTCGTCCCGTCATGAGCGCGTCATCTATTCACCACTCGTCAGACGACGACTACAATCCACTGCTACTGCAACGCTGTACTAGACATAATACATAAAAGCAAGTCTGAGTCCGTAAGCCGTTCTATTCATATTTTCACAATAACTCTCCAAGAATCTTGTTCGAGTGTCAAGTGATATTTCAACGATACACGCCCTACATCATCCGCTGGCCTGGTCGGTTAAACTCGACTTTCAAAATGTCATTGAGCACCCGTCCCTTGCGTGCCATGTCCCGGTCGTATCTTATAGTGGCCGCCAGCACCCGTCAACTGTCGAGGCCCTTCGCAAGGCGCTTTAGCTCTGAGCCTCCACGATCTCAAGCGCCACCTTCCCGCGCCGGGCGAGTCGAGAACTCGTAAGTTCTGGCCCCTTCAGCGCCGCTCAACTTGGCGCCTTATCACTTAATCTCAATAGTTTGAGACTAACTCTTCCCTCCAGGAGGTCAGTCGCCATAATTGCCGGAGCAGGACTCGGCTTAGGAGCGTGCTTCTTCTATCTCATAGGCAGCCCGATGAAGGCCAAAGAGGCTCCAACAGAGACGCCGGGTGGCACAAAGCCGGGTGGCTCCAGCGCGTAGGATACCCCAAGCGTTATCAGTTACTCTGTACATATAGCTCATCCTTGTGCAATATATACTTGACTACACTTTGCAATTGCTGTCCCATACTCGGGCAGCATCTAGACAATTGATATTGTTGTGCCATCAGATTTGCTATCCACGCCTGCCGACCCTCGAACATAGGCCTTCTCTTTTCCTGAAAAGCGAGCAACGCTTCGTTGCGTCCTCTGTATTGACATTTCTCTGGTACATTTCGTCCTCCTTGTCTGGCCTTGCCCACGCGACAGCTTGCAGCGCCGCTCTAATGGCACAGGGCCACACTCGCAAATCTCCTGCGCCAAGCGCATCGCCTCGGCCAGGGCAATCTTGCGCGCGGCGGGGAGGATATTCTTGCCCTCCGAGTCTCCCTTCTCGGGAATGACCTCGACAACTCGGTCGGCAATGCCAAGGAAGTAAGCCTCGGGGGCGGCAACACGGCGTCCGGTGAGGATGAGGTCACGGGCGCGGCCGAGGCCGATGAGGGCGGGCAGACGATGCGTGCCGCCGGCCCCGGGTATGATGCCTAGGCGCGTCTCCGGAAGACCTAGAGCTACCGTGGCGTTGGACGCAAGCACGCGAAAGTGGGTGGAGAGGGCGAGCTCAAGGCCGCCTCCGAGAGCTAACGACGAGATGGCGGAGATAGTGGGTATTGGCAGATCGGAGAGGGCGGTGAAGGTGGAATGGAGACTGGGGAGGACCTCGGCGGTCCTAAAGAGAGGGGAAAGAATATTAGACAAACAAATACCAAGCATGGTCCTCTGCCGAGTGCTGTGCGACGAGCTGTCTGCGCTTGCGTCATCCCCGTACTATTGTACGCGGCGGAAGCCTGGTATCCTGGTCCGACGTGCCCGCGCTGGACGAAGCCGTCCAAGGAGGGCCCGTCGGGGATCGGTCGCCTCGTCAAGAAGATGAGCAAGGCACTCGACACGTCTCTTCGGGCTATCCTACCAGTGTGGAGGACGACACCGACGAACGCTCTCCACAGGGAGGCAGGAATACCGCCCGTCCCTCTGCTTCTTGAAGCGCGTCGAATGGCTTTTGCTGCACGCCTTAAAGCGCTCGACGAAGATGATCCGCTCGTGAAGCGCACGTCGCCACCACAAGCTCCCGCTGTGACCATAAAGAAGCTAATCAAACTGAAGTACCAAAAACC